>PITA01012758.1:0-60447 GCA_004023965.1 Spilogale gracilis | reverse complement strand
CTCTGTTGTTTCGTTTCCCTCCGTAGATTACCCTAGTTCCCATTTGCTTTCCTTCTGCCACTGTCCTCCAGTTTGCCCCTCATGCACCGCAAGTAAGTGAGACCATGCGATACTTGACTTTCTCTTCTTGGCTTATTTCACTCAGCATAATCTCTTCCAGTCCAGTCCATGTTGCTACAAAAGTTGGGTATTCATCCTTGGAAAGCTTTCTTTAACATTAGGTTGGTTTTGAAATGATACAGTGTTTGACTTTCCATCCTCATCAACTGAAGGATGTGTTCAATGACATTGCTTTGGTGCTAACACTGTCACCCAAGAGATATACATAATCACTGCTATGTATTTGACGGAATACTTTGTAGTAGCTCAGTGACTCAGTTTACTCATCAGTGAAATGGGAATATTAACAACATCTACCTCAGAGGGTTGTTTTAAGAATTAAATTAGCTAACGAAAATAACTGGCAACCATAAGACATCAGCTGTTACCCAGGCAAAGGAGAAATAGAAGTGAGCTGCCCTTTCACCAAGAGATGGAAAGGGAAGTGCTGCTCCGTGGCTGTCTGGAAACATTTCTGGTGTCGCAGAATTTAAAAGCTGGAGGTGACGTCTCGTTATTTTTCAGGTGAGAAAATTAGAGCCCAGAAAGTTTCAGTAATTCTTTAATTTTTTTTTTTAGTTATGAAAATAGTAATGCTCAGTACACAGGGATGTTTAAAATAAGAATTCCCCCGTTTTCCTTTCTTCCTGTCTATTCTACTCCCCAGGAAAAGACTTATCAGCAGCCTTTGAAGTAGCTTCTCCCAGGCATTCCCTTTCCATACTAAATAACATTTCTAAATTCCAGAGGGACTTGGAGGCAGAACTAGAGGAGAAGACAAAGCTTGTGATTCCAAGTAAGTATTCTTCCAGGCTCCTGTGTTGGCTCCCAAAGACACTCCTGGCTCCGAGGAAGCACGGGGGCAAGGAAGTGATTGAGATGCTCTTACGACCATCAGCTACTATCACTGGGGGAAGCCCTGATCATAAATTACCTGGTCTTTTCCAGGCAAGCCAATGGCTTTAAATGATTTTTTCCCTGCAGATATGAAAATAAGGTGCTGTCAATAAAAACTCTTTGTCCAATTACATATTATCTTGCAATCTACGTGCAACAAATTAATGAGACTATTTTAAACATCTGGCCAGAAGATTGGGTCTTCTGTGAGTCTGTAAGACTTCTAGGATTCCCTGAGATAGTTGCTACTTAATGAATAAATGCACTCTGTTTAAGTTCAATGTGCTTTTGGTGTGGTGTCTTCTGTTCAGACAGAAGATGGACAAACCTTGCCAAAATAACCACTAGAAAATGAGTAAGGGTAATAGATTGTGCTCCTAAACAAGACTGCTAAAAGAGGCACAAATTCTGTACTCTCTTAACTTGAGGCCTATTTTCTACATTGATAGTAACCTTATAATGTCATGTTTTATACTTTTTGGTCACCCTTTCTAAAAATCCCCAAGTCTACTACATGTGATCCAGAAGCAACAACAATAAATCGTGCTTTACAGATGGACAGATGAGAGATCGGGCAGCCACAGGTGTACTCATGGAGAGGTAGGCATCAGAACACCATCTTGCTGCATTGCCGGGTGCAGGCCGCCAGTGACCAACTCAGATTTTTCAAGTATGAGTCTCTTTCCCTCAGTTTTGCTGTGATACATTGCAAATGAATCAACAGTGTGTCTTTCTGCAGACTTTTTTTGTTGTTGTTGTTTGCCATCTTTCAAGTGTTCTTATCTAAGAAGAGTTTCAGTTTGGGAGGATTGGAAGCCCCATGGCTCTGTGCCCCTCTAACACACTAGACTCCATGTATCACTCAGGGGTCCTTTAAGGGTTGACTCATTCAAACAGAGTGGGGGGGAGCGCCCTGGAATTGCTAAGTTGGCAGACCCCAATGAGGGTGATAATTTGAGAAGCTCTCCTTAGTATTTCTGCCCAGGGAGGCCTCAGAATAGTGACCATGTGTTGTTGAACCATTTTATTATGTCCTCCTTAGTAAAATCTAAAATGAGCCTTTATAAGGCTAATAATATATAAAGAGTTCTGTACTTTAAATGAGCTTACGGGTAATTATCTATGGTACATCTTAGGTATTGTCTCTAAATTACTTCATTCCAGGATATTGGAAAGCTGTAAGCTTTGGTTAGGATAATAATCAGGGTCATAAGATCTGCCCCTGCCCCCTCCCCCCATTTAAAAAAACCATGACCTAATAGTTACTGAGGCTCAACTATCACATATTAATCGTTTAAGTATTATATCAATTATATGAGCAGGTTTCGATTATTATTAGAAAACAGTTGTCCAGCTAGTGATTGAGAGGATTAGGATAGAAATCTAGAGAGTTTGGATTCAGAGTCTAATCACTCAACCACTGGGTAAAACCATGCCAAACAATTTTCCATTTCTTCTCTTTTCTTCTTTCACTGAAAGCTAAAAAAAAAAAAGGGATTACTGGGAAATATGTTGGGGGAGGAATACAAAGCAGGAAATGGAAGTGTCAGCAGTCAGACAGTGAGATAGGGGAGGAGGCCAGTTTAAAATTCCGGAGTTCCAACTCCTCCCTAATGTTGGGTGCAGGTTACCTCTAGTGGTAGAGACTAAGATCAAGAGCTTCCCACGGGCATCCACATGCTGCCTTCACAAGTTGGGCCACACTAAAGACATCTGTGTGAGCGTGGCGGGTTCTCTCTGCGGGATTACCATGTTCAGAACTCTAGCGTCAAGCTGCATTACGGAGCAGAACTCCTGGCTCTCCTGTCATCCTGCCCTCCACCCCCCCAAATCAGAGCAGTTCTGGTATTTTCTATTTCTTCTTTTGGGGTTCTGTATAGGATATCTTCTGGGGCATAAGATGTAGCAGTTCAAAATCCATTGAAAATTGGATTTATCCAATTTGACTTATCCCTGTGGTGTGGTCTGTGCTTTGGGTATCAATTTTTGTGACTTATCCCTGTGGTGTGGTCTGTGTTTTGGGTATCAATTTTTGTGTAGCAAGTTACTCCAAAAGTTAATTGCTTACAACTGCTATTTTATTTTGCTCAGGATTTTGTGGGTTGAGAATTTGGGAAGGGCTCTGCTGAGGAATTTACCTCCGGTCCCTGACATGTCAGCTGGAGTGTCTGGGGCTGAGAATCCAGTGCAAGACAGCTTTTACTCCTAGAAGTCTGCTCCCTCCATGCTCTTCTTCTTCTCCCTCTGCCTCTCCAACTTTGGCGTCTCATACCCCAGGGCATCTGTGTGTGGTTTGGTTTCTCACAGTGTGGTGGTTTCTGCACAGTCTTCTTCCCAATGCAGTGGTTGCCTTCCAAGATGTTGGAAGCTTCTGGCTGGCTCCCGTGGTCAAAGAGAAGCCCTCCCATATTTGCAGGCATGCAGGAGAGCGGCAAGGTCACATTGAAGAACGAGATGTGGGATGGGAGCTCCTGGAAAACCTTGGGTCTTGGTAAATATAACCTGCTTCATCTCACCGCTACCAAGATACAATTTCAATGTTAACCTCACTGCTCCCAGATGCTGGTGTTTGCTCCCTTTCACCTGCCTCTCTCCATTTCCCTGTTTTTCTCATGACCCTGCTTATGAGAGTCTCCTTCTCCTTCCCCGGTCACACTGCTTACAACTTACTGCTTGGTTGGGCACATTAATGACTTCTAGAATGGTCCTCCTTCTCCTCTCCTTCTCATCACTTGTCTTCTGCCTGGTTGCAGCTTATTTTCACTTTTCATTGAACAAGTGCTTTTTTTGAATCATCTCCTGTTAATCAGATCTCTCTTCCACATGGCATTCTAATCAGTCATGGCTTTGTTCATGCAGTCTTTGGTCTTGATTTCCTCCCTTGGTGTGATTCACTGTTAATAGCTGGTAAATACTGCTTATTTGCTTCAAATATTTAACAATTGATTTCCTCCAGAGCTCATGTTATAACGGAAATCTAGAAGGTTGAGTACCAAGTGGTCCAGCTTTCATTAAAATTAGGAAAGCCTTTATAACTAAAATCTGTTATGTATGGTGATAGATATTAATGAGATCTACCATGGCGATCAGTCACAGTGTGTGCAGATAGCAAATAATAATGTCAAATGAATATGTCGAAATATCAAAACTCATGTTACATATGCCTCAATTTAAAAAATGTAAAAAAAATTAAAAAGTTTATTTAGGACTACTTCTAGCTTATAAATTAGCATTGCCAACAGTTCTTAAAAAGTGAAAAAAAATTTTAGAAGATTAAATGTATTTCCATATTTCCACATGCATCAAGCTCCTATTTTCATCCATGTTCCTACCAACCAAAATGCCCATAAGGATATGAAAATAGGGGACATCTGGGTGGCTCAGTCAGTTAAGCATCCAAATCATTTTTTTCCTCAGGTCATAATCTCAGGGTCTAGGGTTCAAGCCCCATGACGGGTTCTGTGCTCTGCTCAGAGTCTGCTTCTTCTTCTCCCTCTGCTCCTCCCCCTGCTGATGCTGTCTCTCTTTCTCTCAAATAAATAAATAAAATTTTAAAAAGGTATGAAAATAGGAAACTCTTCATAGACACAGGGAACCAGGGAGCAACTCTGATCTTATCACACAGGATACAGTCGAGGTGGGAACAGATCAAAGAAAGCCTGAGGCTGGGGCTGGGTGGCTCAGTTAACTGTCTGCCTTCAGCTCAGGTCATGATCCCTGGGTCCTGGATTCGAGCCCCGCATCCGGCTCCCTGCTTGGCAGGAAGCCTGCTTCTCCCTCTCCCACTCCCCCTGCTTGTGTTCCCTCTCTTGCTCTCTTTCTGTCAAGTAAATAAATAAAATATTTTTTAAAAAAGCCTGAGGTTTATTCAAACCCTCTTTCTAAGAAAACACCTTGGTGATGTGGTGAAGAAACTGTACTGGTCACCGTGTTCCATCTCTTAATTTGAAAAGTTCTCATCAACTCTCACCATCCTATCAGATGATGACTGCATTGAGTGAATTGTTTAGTTATGATGACAGCCTGGTGATTTCTCTCATCCTCTCGTGGGCCCTATTATCATGAGCAGGGATTTTTCTGTGTAGAACTTTCCCTTGTCCACAAAACCTATTGTTGATCCTGAGCTATTTTCGGCCCAGTAGATGCAGGATGAAGGATCTCCCTCTGATGGGGTTTTGGACACAGTGCCCTTGCCATATGGGGCTCAGGACATCCTGCCCTTAGCATCTGCGATATTTTCAGCTGAAAGAGTTTGAGAAAATGGCAGAAGCAGACCATGTAAGAGGCCCCCGCGCCCCCCATCAGGAACACAGAGGAAAGGAACATCCTTATCTCCGAAGACAAAAGCATGTCAAGGAGAATCCTGATGTACAGGGCTGGCTGTTTCCCCCTCTCTACTATGCTTACCTCATTTCCCTAACCTCTATTTCTATAGGACCGGCTCCTCTTCATCCAGCTGGGCATAAAAGTACTCAGGCAGAGCTGTTTCCTTATGAAGGCTGCCATGTCACATTAAACTTACTTTATTTTTTATTTATTTATTTTTTTTAAAAAAGATTTTATTTATTTGACAGAGAGAAACACAGCCAGAGAGGGAACACAAGCAGGGGGAGTGAGAGAGGGAGAAGCAGGCTTCCCACCGAGCAGGGAGCCCGATGTGGGGCTTGATCCTGGGTCTCCGGGATCATGACCTGAGCCGAAGGCAGTCGCTTAACCGACTGAGCCACCCAGGCGCCCCACATTAAACTTACTTTAAATAAATTTGTATGTTATTCTCCTTGGGGGGAGGGACCCTAGTATGTCTACAAGTTGTGAAATAAATGGAACCATTTGATTTTAGGAGGCCTGTTGTGATGTTTTGTTTTTTTTTTAATTTTGTAACTGGTCGGTCACACTTATAAAGCGCAGGGTCAGGTGTGTTTATTAAATCCTGGATATTTACACTAAGTCCTCTCTTGGTACTTGTGCAGAGAAGAATGGAAAGCGTGTGAACCTTCATGTAGGTACACTGGAAGATCCCTGTCTGAGGTTGGGACCAGGCCTCCTGGTAATTACTCTGAAGGGGAAAACAAGTCCAGGCTGGGGTAATCTAGAGGACTTACTGTACTTACAAAGAGGCATCCTGATAATTCAGAGGGGCAGTGTACTTTAGTGAAAAGTCATGATGCCTTGCCTGCTCTGGGACATTGGATGAGTTATTTAACCTCTCATGACCTCAGTTCCCAGCCTCACTGGTCCTGGGTCTTATCCCCAAGATCTCTGTGGTTCCCCTCAGCCTGAACATGCTTTCATACTTTCAAAAGACTACTTGAGCTGGGCAGCCTTTCTCATCCTTAGAAGGACATTTCTTTTCTTTTCTTTCTCCCTTTTTTTTTTTTTTTAAGATTTTATTTATTTATTTGACATAAACACAGCTAGGGAGGGAACACGAGCAGGGTGAGTGAGAGAAGGAGAAGCAGTCTTCCTGCTGACCAGGGAGCCAGATGCGGGACTCGATCCCAGGACTCTGGGAACATGACCTGAGCCAAAGGCAGATGCTTAACGACTGAGCCACCCAGTGCCTCCTCAGAAGGACATGTCTATGTGATATCTTCTTTGCTTATGTGGAGGAAATATATGTACAGATTTAAACTATAGGCAGCTTCAGTGTTTGAATTTATGAGTATTTACCTAAAGTTTAAAAAAGATAACTTGGACCAAGTTCAGATTGTTATGATTAATCAATTAAAATATCTAGTAACAACACGTGCCTTTTTGTTGAATGTATGGATTTCCTGATTTCCCTTCTCACATGGAAATCTGGTATTGTTTTCCAAACAGGCTGCTCCCCCTCTTTTATTGGTAGTTTCAACATGATCCTTCCCTATCATTAGGCTTTTATAATAAAAGTAACATTGATTCTCTGTAATTGCTTGATTCTCTGTAACTGCTTCTGGTAATGTATTTGAATTTTTAAAAGGTCCAAAGAAAAAGACCTTAAATAATGGTTGTACAAGCAAATAGAAACTATCAACTCTGTGCTTTGTCTCACTCTCCTGCCCAGATGATTTTAAGAACTAGCCCATGCATATTTTGCTTAGCTCTCACAATAGATCTTAGCTTCTGATCCAGTTTTATGAAGTTGAGTGTAATGGTTTGGGTAGCTGATGAGCTCCCCTGTCCCTCGATATTCCCCCTCAGCCCTTGGATTAAGCAGAAACTTCTGGTCGGACCAGCCTGTGTCATCATAGTTACATAGTAGGGAGCCCTTCCAGTCTCCAGTAAGGTTTCAGCTTTCTCCTTCCAGTATAACCAAAATGGTACTCCCTGGCTCATCTTTTGGGCTACTTTATGCTCTGTTTCTAAACTTACTCCGTTTATGTACTTGGCACAACTCCTCTGCCATACCCCATTCTCTTCTTTTTTTTTTTTTAAGATTTCATTTATTTGACAGAGAGAAGCACAGCCAGAGAGGGAACACAAGCAGGGGGAGCGAGAGAGGGAGAAGCAGGCTTCCCGCCGAGCAGGGAGCCCAATGCGGGGCTCAATCCCGGGTGTCCGGGATCATGACCTGAGCTGAAGGCAGAGGCTTAACCAACTGAGCCACCCAGGTGCCCCACCCCACTCTCCTCTTGATGCACATTCAGATTCGGGTCTTCAGTAATTCTGTTTCTTCCACATAACACATTGGTTTACAACCTTGAAGCTTTTCCAGGCCGTGTGTTGGTTGAAAGGTTTGAACCTTCCAGAGGCAGAAAATGGACCTTTCCTCTGGCTCTTGAGCTCCTCTCTCTCTGTCGTGTCCTTTGCTTTTGAGGCAGCGCAGTGAGCGTGGCCTTCATGCTCCTTTCTGGCGATGACAGGCCTTTTTGGTCTGTGTTGTGGGGGAGGCTGAGTCGATGAGGGGCAAAGCCGGTGAGGATGGAGGAAGGGGGCAGACAAAAAGAAGGAAGTACGGCAAAATGGCAGTTAGCAGAGACAGTGCAGGGTTAGAAGGAGGACAGAGGGAGCCTTGGGAGGAATAAGAGCTCATCTCAGCCAGCATTCAATTATTCATACTCACCCCTGTCCCCTCCGGGCTCTCATTGATTTTCCATGAAAATAAAATAAAAGAGTGGGGAGGGGATGTGCTATGGTGAATGCTGTGAATTGTGTAAGACTGATAAACCACAGACCTGTACCCCTGAAGCAAATAGTACATTGAATGTTAATAAAAAATAAAATAAGATAAAAAATAAATAAAATAAAATAAAACAGGACCATACTGGGGAAAGCCAATTGTTCTGAATTTGCCTTATATGATTTTCTTTGGTTTGGTTACAATTTCTATTTAGCCTTGGGCTTGGGGGGGGTCTATTTTAAAGAAATGCCTTCATCCTTGACAACTTCTCATATAGCCTTGTTTATGCTCAATATAATAAGA
This sequence comes from Spilogale gracilis, assembly GCA_004023965.1. NCBI lineage: Eukaryota > Metazoa > Chordata > Mammalia > Carnivora > Mephitidae > Spilogale > Spilogale gracilis. Next base: position 52,049 of record PITA01012758.1, on the reverse strand, counting down.
TAAAATAATATTAGATTTTTCACTCTCACATAGAAGACTTTAAGAGATCTGCTTATTGGAGAGCTGAGGCGATCGATGAAAAAGACGTCATTGAAACTGGAGTCCCAGAGGACACTGCACTAACCTCAGCAGGAATAAAAATAAGGGGCATGATTTGAAATGATAATTTTGGGTAGCCTTGAGAAATGCACACCAATACAAAGCTCTGTCAAGGCTGCCTGGAAATGAGGGCTGAATGTCACACCCTAAGAAATGCAGAGAGAAAAACGATTTTAGGTTATTTTAGTACTGGTGGCAACTGCTGATTGCATGCAGGCAAACATACTTGATCTTGTTGAAATCAGGACGCTTGACTATATTTAAGACAGGGACTATCGTATGCTCTGTTAACCCACGAGAGGTCTGGGAAGACATGTACTTTTTGCTATGAAGAAGACGTTAGAGTCTCCTAAGGCCATTGTTTAGCTATTTTATTTTTTTGAAGTTTATTATATTGTTCCAGAGGATTTTATCTTTTTATTTTATTTTTTAAAAGATTATATATATATATATATATATATATATATATATATATATATATATATATATGGAGTGCGAGAGGGAGAGAGCAAGGGGAGGACAGAGGGAGAGGGAGAGAAAGAAATTTAAGCAGAGGGGTGCCGGGTGGCTCAGTGTTTAAGTGTCTGCCTTCAGCTCAGGTCATGATCATGAAGTCCCAGGATTGAGCCCTAGACCGGGCTGCCTGCTTGGCGGGAAGCCTGCTTCTCCCTCTCTCACTCCCCTTGCTTCTGTTCCCTCTCTAGCTGTGTTTCTCTCTGTTAAATAAATAAATAAAATCTTAAAAGAAAGAAAGAAAGAAAGAAACTCAAGCAGACTCCCTGCTGAGTGCAGAGCTCCATGTTGGACTTGACCCCAGGACCCTTCAGCTGAGCTGAAACCAAGAGTCAGTCGTTCAGCCGACTGAGCCACCCAGGCACTCCTGTCTTTTTACTTTTTAGTTCAAAGAAGAAAAAATTGGCAAATTCTTTTGAATCGAGAGATGACTTAGATTGTTGTAAGATTGTTCTAGGATGGGATGTCCTAGACAAGAACGTCCCTTGCTGCAGAATTTCTGGCTTCCATCCATGAAAGATCAAAGATGTGAAGTGGTAGGGATGTGTAGGAGTTGGATTTTAAAGACTTTCAAAGTCTGTTTCCACCCAGAACCTCCATGATTCTGTGAAACCCCACCATAGCTATTAGTTACTTGGGCAAAGCCTGATCGCCTAGTGTAATAGATGGTAATGCCCAGGATCAGACATCTGTGCGGCATTTTCCTTTTAGCACTGGAATGTCTGGTTACTTGAGATGGACACCTTCCTGAAGCAGATGGGGATCAGGGGTGGGAAGGAAGACTGAAGATTTCCTTTCTTCCTTTGGGTTGTCAAGTCCATTTTCAAGTCCTGATCTTGTCTTAATGGGTAACGATGGGATTGTTGGGATGAAAACAAATCTTTTTGACAACAAATTTTTAAAAATTCTACATAAAAAAAAAGAAATTGGAACTAAGCTAGAAAAGGTGAAGGTGAGGTAGATTAGGGCAAAACATGTCAGTAGTGAATAGGAAGCTCATTTTTAAAATTTTTTATTAATTAATTTTAGAGAGAGAGAAAGTGTGAGAAGGGAGAGGCAAAGGGAGAGGGAGACAGAGAGCCTCAAGCAGACTCCCCGATGAGCATGGAGCCCAACGTGGGGCTCGATCTCACGACCCTGAAATGAGGACCTGAGCCTAAATCAGGAGTCGGGCGGTTACCTGACTGAGCCACCCAGGTGTCCCAGGAAGCTCTTAGTAACTGAGAGGCACACTCCAATGTTGCTACCTGGACTGGGTTCTCTTAGAGGGCAACAGGACAACGAAGAAACTCAGAAGCTCTGGTGTTGACTTGGAGGAGGTGGGGGGGCCGCAGGGATTTATTAAATGCAGATATTCAGGACCCTCCTGATTTTGTAGCTTCAGATAAGCCTCAGGATTTTCAGTACACATTCCAGGTGATTTTGATGCCCGTGAGTTTCCTTCCCAGCTTGGAGAAACACAGAGGTATAATGTGTCCCTGAGTTAGTGTTCTCACTCTGGGCTGTACACCAGAAGGCTTACAAATGCTGGGTCTGGGCTCTGCCGCATAGATTCCAGTTTGCTGGGTCCAGAGCGGGGCCTGTGTCAGCTCCCTGGTGATCCGACCGGCAGCAGCTGGGAAGAGCTGCTCATTTGGAGTGGAACTACGGCTAAGAGAATGCGGGCCCGATTTGGACTTCATTACAGGGATCCAAATACAGGCCAAGCTGATGTTTCTATTTGCATGATCTGTATGGAAAATGGTTTGCTAAGATTAATGGCTGTTTCTGATATAATAAGGGGATTATGTAGAACATTTACAAAAATAGGTAGGCGCATTCTTGGAAGACTTCAGCATTTACAGGGAATTCATGTATATAAAACTGATTTTTAGCCTGGCATTTACCCCCAACATTTTTAATTTATTGAAGAATGACAGGATTTCTTTGTGATCTCACATCATTAGCTATGCATTTGTGTTACTGTTAGATAATTGAAAATTAAGAAAACTATTTTCCTCAAGTACTCCAAAGCTAATTATTTCCCCTACAATTTAAACTAAGTTAATTTTTGCTATTCCTTCATGATGTGTTTTTTACATTTTGAGATATTATGGTATTGCCAAGAAGAATTTGAATTTGGATTTGTTGTTGTTAAACTACTAGGGAGAGAACATCAGTTCCTTTTATTAATTAACCTTTTCTTAATTAATTTTAATGGTGAGGTATTTACAAATAATAAAAAGTTGCGCGATCAATATAACAAATACCTCTGTATCCCCAACTCTTCTATTTTTTTTTCAATCATTTTCTTTTCTTGGTAGAATCAATCAGATCATTAGATACTTGTAATGTTAAAGTTATTATCCAGAGGCACCTGGGTGGCTCAGTGGTTGAGCGTCAGACTCTTGATTTTCACTCAGGTCCTGATCTCAGGGCTGTGAGATGGAGCCTCGTGTCAGGCTCCACATTCGGGGTAGAGGGGGTCTGCTTCTCTCTCTCTCTCTCCCTCTGCTGCTCCCCCTGCTCCTGTGCTCTCTCTCTAAAATAAATAAATGTTTTAAAAAATAAAATTATCATCCATATCTGTTCTGTTGTGCATTGAAGAATGGAGGGTTTACAAGCACTGCCATGAGTATACTTTTAGCAGCATTTCCCATTTTCGACGGTTTTAGCGACTACAGCATGAATGTCCTGGCTTTACTCCGAGACCTGGGTGGACAGCAGAGTTTGATGTCATCTCCCTGATAATAAAATATTGCCAGCATCAAAATGAATCTAGGGTAGTCCGTGTCTTCACAATCCTGGTTAGGCTGTTACCCGGAAAAAGAACTAAGGTTAATTCCCATGAGGAAATGTACTAGAACCCAAGTCAAAGGGGGAGAGAGTTTGGAAGTTCCATGGCAGTTGTGTGTGTGTGTGTGTGTGTGTGTGTGTTGCACCGACCTTAGATTCCATGCTGGTTTCCTTCAGCCTCCCCTCAGCTTTCTTCTTCATGCCTCCCCGCAACTCTAATATTGTGAGGGTTCCCCTTTCCATCTCTGGGATTGGGGGTGGGTGTTATGAGGGGTCTAGGGCACTGAAAGTGGGTTGACTCCATGCGGCAAGTGAGATGGGGACCTTCATTTCGACTGGACCAAGGAGGTGGCCGCTGCCTGCGGGAGCTCCTGGCTCAGTGGAGGTGAAGGAGCGGTGCACTGAGGCTGTACTCACGGCAGTGGGGCTGGACGTGCCCACGTCCCGAGTGGACCTCTGACACTGGGACTGACATTGCTCACTCAAGTGACAGCAGCTGTGGCCCATGCTCCTGTCTGGCCCAGGGCATTTTCCGGCAGCAGAGACAGCGATCAAGATTTACCCAGCGTTTCCTGCCTTCTTCCTTGTCTGGGCTTCGGGATTCAGCACCTCTCTTCTCTGGCTCCTGGGAGCTGGCCATCCCTGGGAGCGGTGCTCAGGCCCAGCTGTGTGCCCCAGAGCAGGAGCAGGGTTCTTGGAAGTTCGGGAGGCTGAGAGGCGGAGAACCCACTGATTCATTTGGTATTTTTCCTGTAAAGGTCGATTTGGAAGACTTGTCTTCCTGTGTTGGGGAGAGGAGGCAGTCAAGGTTAGGTTTGTGGGGAATGACCATCAGGACGGCTGGAGCTTAGGCAGGTCGCAGGGAGAAAGGATGGAGATTAGTCCAAAAGGGTGACAGGTTCTTTACCACTTACAACCGGTAGAGCTCATGGAGTAAGAACCAAGCCTGGAGAGACTTGATTGCCCTGGGGGAGGGAGCTCTTGTAGTCAGGGGAGGGGCTGCTGCGGTGGGAGCACAGCCTCTGGGAAGCCGGGCAGAGGGGCATTTTCTCTTGTGGGCAGAGTGCGTTAAAGCCTGGAAGACCGTAAAGGGGCAGGATGTGCATGGAGCCTGGGCTGACAGCTGAATGTGGGCTTTGCTGCTGCAGGGGGCTGCTGGGACTGCCGTGACCAGCGGCCACACACAACAGAACTGTATCTGCTCGGGGTCAGGAGGCCAGAAGTCCCAAGTCAAGGTGTGGTCGGGGTTGGTTCCTTCTGGAGGCTCTGAGGAAGAATCTGTCCCAGGCCCTTCTCCTAGCCTTTGGTGATGGCCAGTAATCGCCAGTGTTCCTGACTTATAGATGCACCCTCCTCCATCTCCACTTCCGTCCCCCCATGGAGAACTCCTTGTGTGTCTGTGTCTCCTCTCCTCTTCTTACAACGGTTGCCAGTCATGTTGGCTCAGGCCCGCACTAATTAGCATGACCTCATTTTATCTAATTACAGCCACAAAGACCCTATTTCTAATTAAGATGACATTCTGAGCTACTGGGGATTTGGAGGTCACCATATCTTTTTAAGGGATCAACCCATCTCCCTGGCAGTTAGGGGACCTTAAAGGGGCTGCCCTAGATCCTGACACCGGCCCAGCCTGGGGTGGATCAAGTTGGAGGGCCTGCAGGGCAGGACGGCGTGGCTAGAGTTTGGGCAGGTCCCCTAAGCAGTGGAGATAATTTGATTCAGCTAATCATTTATGAGATAAAGAATCGGAATCTGGAGGGTCTGTGGCTGGCCGGGCCAGAGGTAGATGAGATTGTTTTGACGAATGTTACTAAGTGGCATGGGAAAGGTGGTTCTTTGTAGGACACCATTTCCCAGAACACGGAAAGGTCGGGAGTTTCTCCACCATCACTGTTTTCCAAAACCCCAGGGCTTGGGTAAGATTCAACATTGTCAAGCTCTTTGAAAATCTGATGAGAATTATAAGAGCTCTTTCTGGAAAAAAAAATCATGAATAGAGACATAGATATATTTATCTCCTATTTCAGTGGATTCTTAGACCTCTTGAAAACCTTTTGAGCTCTGGAGGCCTGTGGGTTCCAGACAAAGGAAGAAAACAAAACAAAACAAAAGGCAAGGAGTAAGGAAAAGTCCAGGAGTGTCCAGGTGGTGGCAGGCCATGGTGACAGAGTACGTAGGAAGGGCAGTGGGTGTGGCAGATGGTGTGGCTGGAAATCTGCAGCGCCTGCAGGAGACTTTCAGTAGGTCAGCAATGAGGAGCCTGCGGACGTTTCTGAGCCGGAGAATACAACATTCAAGATATCGTTTGGACAATGGTATGCGGGATTTATTGAGATGGGGTAAAGACTGACTATGGGGAGACATGTTAGAAGTTATTACAAGAAATTCTGGTGTCACACATTCACATAGTTATTATGTATCCCTTCTTTTTTGGTATCGGTAAAATTAAAGCTCTTAGGAAAAAAAAACCACTCAGCTCTGTGGTTATTGAAGGACTTTTTCCATAGAAACTTTAGGGAAAAAAAAGAATAAAAAAAATAAACTTTAGAAACTTCTAGTGTTAGCATGCTAGGGGTTCCAGGAAAAATCACTACAGACGGGAGAGCTGACAGCTCAGAAATGTGTTTCTTATTTCTGGAGGCTGGAAGTCCACGATTAAGGTTTGTTTTCTGCTGAGACCTCTTTTCTTGAGGACAGCCACCTTCTGTGGCCTTTCCTCCGTTGGCACACATCCCTGGCATCTCTTCCTCTTCTCCTAAGGATACCAGTCTTGTTAGATCAGGAACTTCCCCCTTCCCCATAACGATCTTATTTAAACTTGATCACCTCTTTAAAGACCTTATTTCTAAATAGGGTTACATGCTCAAGTATTGTGGCTTGGGACTTCAACATACGCACGTTGGGGGACACAGTTCATCCTATCAGTGCTTCTCAAGGGACCAATGCCCCATTCTAGCACGAGGCCGGCGCTTCCCCCAGAATTATGCAGGAATCTCAGCCAGGAGAGCAGAAGAGAACTGTATGTCTACAGGAGACACTAAGCACTTAGCACCACATAGCAATGCTTCTGCCTGGGATCTGTGCCTCGCTCCCTTACACTCAGTAAGGTGATTCACATAAAGGATGCTGATGGTTCAAGCTTCACGAATGACATTTAGTTGATTGTGGTAGGAGGAGTGTCCACCGTGAGGCCAGTGTGTGGATTGTGGTGCTATCCATAACCATAATTCTGATATGAATGTACTTTGTGCCAAAAGATACATGAAAAAAATTAAATGATAATGTTAATATCAGGTTTTGTTCAACCCATCCTGTTGGCAATCCCTTGATTGCTTCCTGGATTTATTCTGTTTCCATTCTGTCTCTGTTCATTACGTCTCTTGGAAGTAATGCCCTCCTCATCCTCCCATTCCTGCCTCAGACATGTCGGGGATCCTGTTCTTCAAGCAACAACCACAGACTGAACATGGGCCTGGCCGAGGTGGCCTCAGTTCAGAAAAAAGTTCCAATGAATTCTGTATAAACTCCATCAATCTGCTTTCTCAAGTGTGAAGAAACATCACCCGGGTAATTTTTCTCTGCCTCTCAGTTTCATAACAATAAAGGAACCCTTAATTACTTGCTCTCACAAGGCTTTTCCTTATTCAAAAACAATGGTGAGGATAGACTAGCAGTCCAGGCTGGGAATGGCCCACGGGGCGAGAGAATAGAAAAGAATGTTAATTTAGTCTTCCATAACCTCCTTGCCGTTGACTCAGGCATTCTTACTATTCACAGCCGTGTTAACATTGGCTGGCATATTTAAGTGTTTACTCTGTACCTGACATTCGGACACTTGCCTTGAATTTTATACTTGAAAGGAACAGGGGCAGGCCTTGAACCTAAGGCTGACAGTTTCCAAAACCTGGGCCACTTCTCTTGTTTAACACCTGTATCTGCCCTTTTGGAGCAGATTAACCTGTCGAATGCAGAATGGGTAAGCATTAGGACTCCAGCATTGCAGTCATTTCGTCATTTCCAAGAGGCCCATAAGGAAGACTACCAAATGATTAGACTGCTGAGAAGTAACTTGGTTAATTGCAACTGACTAATGCAACATTATTATCAATAATTCCAAGTTTGTGGGGTGCCTGGCTGGCTCAGTGGGTAGAACATGTGACTCTTGCTCTTGGGGTCCTGAGTAGGAGCCCCACATTGGGCAGAGAGAGTACTTAAAAAAAGAAAAAAAAGCACTAATTTATTAGACTTTCCTCAAAGATGCTAAGGGGGAGGGTGAGACCCCATGGCATGCCACAGGTGAAACCATGAGCAGTGTTGGGCCTCCATTCATTCATCTCATTCATTTGATGAAATAAATGCAGGTGTTCTGTGAACTGTTACTGTTTGAGCCTTAGCTCTTAGCAGAGTGTCCACTACCACATCCCGCCAATTGTGACCTTTGTGCCTTTGAAGACCTGGGCTGGTTTTGCTGCCATCAGCCACCCTTGAGGCTCTGATGGTGTTCCAGTGGGAATTGAGTGAGCAAGAATTAAGCTCGCCCCTTGTGAGTGAGGTCACACTGAAAGCCAAGTCATTAAAAGTCATAGGAACTCCTAAAGTTGCATGGACAGATCCAGAAATGATCAAACTGCTCATTTCTGAGCAACATTATTGCAAATCAAAGTATAGGAAGCAAGGTTATCTTTTTTTACTTAATTAAAATTTTAGCTAATCTCAGAGTTACTTTGGTATTTATTTTGATTGAAACTTTTAGTGAAAGGATTTAAATATATTTGCATATGTATGTATATATATATATGGAATACCAATTAGGTAGAAATCCTCTGAGTTTAATTCAGTTTTAATATTAGAATATCGTGCCTATGGATTATGTCATTATCACTAATGCCTTAATTAAAAAAGTCACAGTTGCATGATATGCTGTGAAGCCAATTAAAGTACACTTCTTTCCCTCATTATAATTAGAAACATCCTATGTTATACTTGTCATTTCAGGGTACAGAGACTTTCTTTACATGGTTAATGGATGTTTAAAGATTTTTTTCCCTTCTTGCTCCCGGAGTATTTTTTTTTTTTTTCAAGATTCTATTTATTTGACAGAGAGAAACACAGCCAGAGAGGGGACACAAGCAGGGGGAGTGAGAGAGGGAGAAGCAGGCCCCATGCCTAGCAGGGAGCCCGATGTGGGACTCCATCCCAGGTCTCCGGGATCATGACCTGAGCTGAAGGCAGTCGTTTAACCAACTGAGCCACCCAGGCGCCCTGCTCCCAGAGTATTTTTAAGAAGCTTTGAGTTTATTTACTTTTCTTGAAAAATATCTTTTGTATCTTCATAAAGATGAAAATATTTGGAATTTTCAGGACAATGGGAAAAAAGGAATTTGGGATTCAAACTAGAAGCAAGGGATCTGACGGTGTTGACAAATGAGTATCACTATAGAAGTGAGATTTCTAGATACATGAAGCTTGAGTCCTTAGCAGTCAGAACTCCGGATGGCTTGGTTGGTTGACCATCCACATCTTGGTTTCAGCTCAGGTCATGATCTCAAGGTCATGAGATCATGACCTGAGGTTGAGCCCTGCATTGGACCCCAGGTTCGTTGGGGAGTCTGCTAGAGATTCTCTCTCCCTCTGCCCGTCTCTGACTCTCTTGCAAATAAATGGATGAATCTTCTTCCAAAAAAATTCTTTGCCTCCATTTCTTTCTTTCTTTCTTTCTTTCTTTCTTTCTTTCTTTCTTTCTTTCTTTCTTTCTCTTTCTTTCTTTCTTTCTTTCTTTCTTTCTTTTCTTTTTTTTTTTGCCTCCATTTCTAAATTGTGTTCCACACTTCCTCACCATGGCATAGTTGGTAATGACTATGTTGGTGTTGCACAGCTATAACCTCAGGTCCTGGAGCAAGACTTCTTGGGTTGAAATTTCATTCAACCTTCGTCGCTGTGTTCCCTTGGCAAGTTGTCAAACCACTTGGCTTCAGTTTCCTTATCTATCAAATGGGGACAATGATAGGACCTCTTCTGTAGTTTGGGAAGATTACGTGAATTAATATATGTTGGTACCTGGTCACACTGAGCACATAATAAATGTTAGCATAAAGGTGGTGTGTGGGTGTGTATAAAAACATATATAAATATGTAAATATGATTTATATAAATTTCCATGCTGAGGCAATCAGATGTTTTACTAATAGACAAATGGGCTGTTGACATCCACTCATGCACTTCAGGTATTCCATAAAGAAATAATAGATGTAAAAACAATCAGACTAGAAGTCACTGCAGTAATTTTGTACTCACTATTATTAAATTAGTTAAGAACACAGTATCAGCTCATTTATCTGGTTTGTGGTAAGTTATTTTAAATGAGTTTCCAAATACTTGAGTTTTACTGTTTGTATTCTGATATCTTTCTTTGCAGTCATTTTTTAAAAAAGATTTTATTTATATATTTGACTGAGAGAGAGAGAGAGCACAAGCAAGGCGAGTGGGAGAGAGAGAAGCAGGCTTCCCGCTGAGCAGGGAGCCTGATGTGGGGCTCGATCCCAGGACTCTGGGATCATGACCTGAGCTGAAGGCAGACACTTAACTGACTGAGCCACCCAGGCACCCTCTTGGCAGTTGCTTTTAAGAAATGGTTGCCCAGTGTACTATATATGTCAGTGAAGCATACAGACCTAATTTAGCCTTCAGTTGACTTGAGGGCATTATTTCGAGCATTAATTATGGATTTCCCGGTAACCACACAATCTCCAAGTGATAGGAAGGCATAAGATATTGCCCTGCCACCCACTGGTCTCAATGGTTAACTTGTGGATCCCATGTTTCTTCCTTTTATACATTTTCCTGCTTTTTCCTACACCATGTGTCACTCCATGCTCATGCCACTGACCCAGACTACAGTAGGGACTTCTTTTTCTAGTACGTTCCTTCTAATTTATTTTGGGCTATGTAACTAGATAACTAATTTTGTTAGTTAGGTTTGTTTTTAAAATGAGAGTAAAATAGTCTAATCAAAAGCTTTATCTATGAGTACAATGCATGGTTGTTCAGTGAATTTTAACTTATATTAGGATTTTCAGCTACATTTATGGTATAGACTAGTAAGGTAATTATTATCTAAAATTTTGGTTGGACCATGGGACCATTAAGTGGTGTTAAAACAAAAACACAGAAGAATTTAAAGAGGGGATGTCATTTCATTTTGTTTATATGACATTTACAGAATTGGCATACCTCCAAATTACTAAATTTAAAAAATTGCTAATTTTGTTAATTATGGTTACTACTCACAAAAAGAGTATAAAATATGCAACATAAAATTTGAAAAGGCAACTACAGCATAGTGCCAGGGCACAAGAAACTAAACCATGGTAAGTGAGAATTAACCAAGAGGGCTGTGTGTCTCAGTTGGGTCCCTTAGCACCAGCCTGGTGATGTCGATATGTGGTGAGTTACATTTTTGTGCAATGTGAGTGTCCTTGGAAATGGGTCTTCATGAAGATGAGAGGTTGCATTGAGAATTACAGAGCTGACGTTCTGGGATCACATAGGAAACACACATCAGAAACTAGTGTGGTTCCATTTTTCATTACTGTGTATTTTTTCAGGGAGGAATTGGTAAGAACTCTTGCTCTATTTAATTGTTTTGACCTCATGGTTTCTAGACTGAAGATGTTTTTTTTTCTCCCTTGAGTCTTTTACACCATGAAACTTTTTATGTAATAACACCAAGTATTTCCAACTACCTCCAGAAATTTTAGAGAATTTAGGATCCACTATTTTCTAGTTCATAATTTGTATGATTAGTACATGATTGTCTATTAGTATATGGGGCTGGTGGGCTCTGCTGGCCGTCACGTACAACCCTGCCTCCTGCAGGAAAAGCAGCATTTTCTCCATTCAACAGATGCAGAAACTAAGTCTAGGAGTGAAGTGACTTGTCTAAAATCGAGGACTGGGAACTGTACTGGTGATCTGGGACCTTTTTTTTTTTTTTGGCTTAAGACATACTCTTTTTCTCTGGTGTCTTTATGAAGTATAGAAATTGATTAAAATATTAAGAGAAAATGCACAAGATATTTGTTAAAAAATTGGAGTATAAAGGGATACAGCTAATATCATTGATGGGTTTATCTTAGCCCTTCTGAGAGGACTGTAAGTTGTTGAGAAGAGTTGTATCTAAGTAAAGTTAATTTTAAAAATTATACTTAATTTTTCATTTTCTAAATTATGAGGAACTTCCTTGGAATAATAGACATAAGTGATGGGGACACCTGGGTCGTTCAGTTGGTTAAGTGTCTGACTCTTGATTTCAGCTCAGGTCATGATCTCAGGATGGTGGGTTTGAGTCCTGTGTAAGGCTCCACCCTCACTAAGCCGTTTGCTTGTCCTTTCTCCCACTGCTCCTCCCCCTGCTCTCTCTCAAATAAATAAAACAAACAAATAAATAAATCTTTAAAATAGTCACAAGTGGCAAATTTAATTCAGATAGAAAGCAAATCAGTATTTTAAGTAGTTCAGTGTCATTAAGTTGCAATATTTGAGTAAACTGGATCTAAATCTTGAAAACTATAGCTATGTCATAATTGATATTCTAGAATACAGATGTATTGTTACAGAATCAAGAAAGGGAGCTCTTTCTCTTTTTTTAAATAAAGGATATTATTGGAATGACTGGGGAATTCTTTTTTAATTTATTTATGAGGGAGAGAGAGAGAAAGAGTGGGAGAGAGAGAGACAGAGGCACAGAACAGGCTCCCTGGTTGCAGGTCTCAATTCCAGGACCCTGTGATCATAACCTGAGCCAAAAGCAGATGCTTAACTGCCTGAGCCATCAAGGCTCTTTATTTCTTTTTAAATTTACTGTTCTCTACCCTGATTTTTATTTGTCATAAAGCTAATGAGATTGATAAATAAGATCAAGTTGGATAAAGGATTTCTTATTTATTGAAATTAATTTGCATACTTTGAAATTAGTGTGAGGTTAAATGCCTACATTTTATGTTTGACATCTCTATGGTGGATGTGCTCTGGTGTTGGTAAGTGTCAGTTGTATTTAGGACCCTTCCGTGACAGGTCGTCAACATGACTACAGCAACCTGAACCAGATCTTTTCATCTATATAGCAATACCAAAGTCCTCGGCCCAAAGACCAGGATGGGCCATGTGTCCAGGTAAACACTATGACATAAGGAACACCAGGAATGTCCCCTGGTCCTGGCATCACCCAAAGGTATTTGTGATTGATAGCATTACAGATGGAAGAACTTCCAAGGGCCCTAGACAACTTTCTCGTTTTACCCATGACCCCCAGAGGGAAGGAGATCAAGTGGTTGGAGATCACTGTTGTTATCTTGATTCCCTGGCTAGTATTCTCTCTTTACAGCAGAGTTTCTGGGCACAGAGAAGGGAAAGAGGGACACACACGCTCTCCCTCTGTGTATTTTCAGGAAGGTCTGTGAATTGACTGAAATGATGTGTAATGTTTGTCTTCTTACCTTGATACCAACGGCCTACATGACCACTTTATATTTGAGTATCACTCTAAGAATCAGGGCTTGTTTATGTTTACCAAAGAGTTGGCTAATTAGAAAAAAAAATAGTAATAAATGAATGATGTATTTGCTTCAAGTAAGGGTAAAAGTCACTGTGACACCTTATGACAGAGGTGTTAAGATGGGTTGAATGAGAAGATGTAGGAAGATTCAGCATCATGCAATGGTGGCCCAGAGTTATGGCATCAGTGGACAAGCTCAAGAGAACCATCATGGGGCCGGATCACCTTGCGAATAGCCAACTGGCTACAGCACAATGAGATTCTCTGCCATATTAATTTAAACTTGATTAGTTTTGTCATTTTTAATAATTTATTTTATTTTATATTTTTTGTGCAATTTTGTTCAATTTTCATTTTTCATTAAGGTCAAGGTTGAATATTTGTGCGACTTGTTTGCCAGGAACAGGGTCCCTTTATCCTTCAACTTTGATAAACTACTAACTCCAGGCTGACTTTAACCAGATAACTACACAGCCCCTCGTTTACCCACAGCCTTCAGCCCTCAGAAACCCAGACTTTTAATTAATTCCCACCTATCTGCTTTTGTGTAGCTGTATGGGAGTGATAGTAGAGAAAAACTTCTTTCTGGTCACTAGTAAAGTGAAGAGAGGACCAGTAAAGAATCCTTGCATTTTGTCTTCCAGGGGACATATCTGAGCTCTTGTGTTCCGACCATCTGGAAAACACTGAAGCAGAGGGAAAAGCCACTTACTGTCCTGCCTCACTGAAAATTAGGGCTGTCAACCCTGTGCTCCTCCTAACCCTAACCCTAAAACTCTAACCTTAACCTTTTCTGTGGAATGGGGTGCAGAAGCCATCTTAGTTCCCAGCCCACATCTACTGTGAGGTCAGAAATCAGCCTCCAGTGGCCCTTTGGAAAAGTGGCCCCCTCAGAACAAAACATTTTCAAGAAATGTTCTTGAAAATGTTTTTGAACTATCTGTTCTGTCCCCAAAAAGCATCAGTTCTGCAGATGTTCATAAGGAATTTAAAAAAATATTAGGGAAGGTTGCAGAAAGGGGGCATAAAGTTTCAAGAAGGAAGGATTTGGAGGCAGGGCCTGAAATCTAGTGCCTGTTGAGATGCCTGGGACATGATTTCAGTGGTGATTTTATGTGATTCCTACATACAGCTCCAAGAGGAGAGTTTGTGATCAATGTTACTGTGGGTCCTGACTGTTATAAAGTCTTAAGCACCTGTAGACTCAGAATGTTTGACTTCAAGTGATGGTATCTTGGGTGTTGTAAGTATGGCTTCCTAATAATTGCTTCAAATCACTCTGCACTGTGCAGTGGATTTCCCCAACCAGCCCTGAGGAAAGTAGGGAATGCTCTTTTGATTTTTATATAAGAGGAAACTGCAATTAGGAATCTGTCCAGTAAGCAGAGGAGGTGGGGTTGAAAGCTAGGTCCCCAAAACCAGGCTCTTAGCTCTGAGTTTTGCCTCATTCTCTAGCTCAGAGATAACATTGGTCTGGCCCCAGAAAAATGGCAAGAAAATCTTTTGTGCCCACAGCTACATCCCTGGCCCAGGAAACTGTGGATCTGCCAATGAAATACCCTTTAGGAGAATGTAGAAAAAGGTCGGGAGGGAAAGACTGAGTTAAGGCCCAGAGCCAATGATGAGGAGGTGCCCTCTCATGGGTGGGGGGCAGTGGGCTTTGGTGAGATGGGGTGGGGAGTTGCGAAACCATGAACATTGCATGTGGTTGTGATTCATGTTGTTTGCAGCCATATCTTGAATTGCCAGATACTTATCTTCACATATAAATTTCAAATTCTAGTTAGTACCAAACGTAATATTATTTTTGCTGTCTTCCTCACTTGCTTTGTGCTATAAAGTCTTCCATGAATAATTAAGAACTGGAGTCCTTTAGTTGGGAAGAGAGGCTCAAGCCTAGACTCATGATTTTCAGCCTTCACAGTATGTGTAGTCGTCTATTTCTGGCTATGTGCTTGGATTCACCTTGCTCAAAGTGTCCTGCCACAATGGGGAATGGTTAAAAGAGCAAAACACCCAGAAAATGTAATGACTCTTTATTTCTTTATTTTTTGGGGGAAAGGCAAAATGCAGTAAAATCCACCTAGGTTGGATCCTTTACTGCACATATATTATGGAATTGATAATGCTTACCTAACAGGATAATTTTTAGGTTTAGAAATATTGTTTGTATTTACCTACAGAATACCCTATAAACAAGAACTTGTATCATCAATTGTATCTTCTATGCAATACCCTGAATGTTGTCAGGCTCATAAACTGAGTGTGATGTGACTATAATTCAGGTTATCTGTCTCTTTTGAAGTCAGATACTTGAAGTCAGATGCTTGAAGTCAGATACTGTTTTTTGCAGTAGCAAGCGCTGAGCGCCAAACTACTAAAAATGCTACTGTAGCAATTGGTGGTGCTGTTCGAAGTTTATTTCTTCCCTCCACCAGCAAAACTTCTGTTTTCAGAGGCAATGTTTATGGCATAAGCTGGCTATTAATCGGTATTGTATTCAGCAAGATGAGATTTTGTAATGGCTCTTTTGCCAAAAATCTTTCCTGCAGATTTGGATACAATAGAGATAGGGATAACGGGGTGTTGTGTCAGATGTTTTGCAATGCAAATGTTCTAATGAGGACATAAATGTGATTGAATTTTAAACAGAGCTAAGTCATTGTTCGATTTTAGCCAGCCATTTGTACTTTTTCTTTAAAATGCAAATGCATATTTTGGTATAAAATAATGGAATATATTGGGCTAGATTTTTGCTTTATAACAGAGAGTAATAGAGCTGGGGCCACCTAAAACTTTCTTATTCATTCATCTAGTTTTTCCCCCTTCTGTTATTGGGTGTGATAATGAGAATAAGTTACCAGAGTCCTTCATAGACTTTTTCACAGGATCTAGAGGTTAGCACTGAAGGGTAGAGATAACTGGTTTGGAGCTCATTGTACCTAATATTGATCAAAACAGAACCTGGGCTGACCACTTAGGGGCTGGAACCCCCATTTTCAAGACCATTCTTGCAAAGTGCGAAGGAGAGCTGGCTAGCCCAGAAGCTTCCAGTCAGCTCCGGGTTCCTAGGGTAGTTGCTGGAGCCGTGGTGAGGTCACCTCTGGGGGTCATATCAGCCCTCTCAGTGGACACCCCTCTTAGACAGCTGAGTCATCCTATATCCAGAATCTGCCTAAATTTTGTGCCCCAAACCCTGTTCTCTTTGACCTGAGGTTCCCTTGCTGATGGCGGCCGGGCCTGACAGACACCTTTTCCTTTAGGATAAATCTGTCACTGGGACATTTTTTTTACCTTTCACCAGTCAGGTTTCTGTCAGGGTCTTGGGTGCATCTAAAATGCCAGTAACGTCCAAACCCCAGTGTGGACACGGTTCAGATCTTCCTAACCTGCCCAGATAGTTGGATCTGTATTTATAGGCAGTCGGGACTCCCAGTAGCTCTGATAGAGTTCTATATCTCGGACTCACATTCTCCCCCAGAACCCTCAGCAGTAAGTTCCTTAAAGAAATTTCTATCCCCATTTCAAAT
The DNA here is from genome assembly GCA_004023965.1 of Spilogale gracilis. NCBI lineage: Eukaryota > Metazoa > Chordata > Mammalia > Carnivora > Mephitidae > Spilogale > Spilogale gracilis. Next base: position 35,576 of record PITA01012758.1, on the reverse strand, counting down.
ATGGAAAAAGTGGAGTTGAAAACTTACTTAAACTCTTCAAAGCCTAAGAGGTATCATGTGGAGTTTTTTTTAAAAAAGGAATTATTTATTTATTTAGGTGGGGGGAGAAAGAGCTTGTGCACATACAGGCGGGGCACAGGGAGAGGGAGAGAGAATCCCAAGCAGACTCTGTGCTGAGCACAGAGCCCAATGCGGGGCTTGATCCCATGACCCTGTGATCATGACCGGAGCTGATATCAAGAATTGGATGATTAACTGACTGAGCCACCAGGTGCCTCATGCTGGGATTTGAACCTCATTGTGGGGACTCCGTAGTGTAGCTGACTTTGTTTTGCAGCTGATGTATGACTGATAACCCTTGTCATTTCTCAGCTGCCCAAACATGAGGACGACGGGATAGAAGAAAATGACAGGCTAATGATACAGAGGTTTCATACTCTTTCCCTGCATGTTGACGAAAAGAGCTTTGCAGGGACCTGTCAGTATGTGGACTGTGGGACTCACCCCCTGCGCTATTTATGTGTCCCATCAACACGTCTTAGAGAAGCGCAGGTAGAGCCAGGTTCAGGGGACTGGGTTTGAGTTGTGCTCTGTCAGTTAGGGACCCTGAACATCCATGTAACCACATAGGACCTTTGTTTCTTTCTCCATAAAATAGGAGTGGAAACTTCTAGCCTGCCTGCCTCTTGAGGTACATGAGGAATCTCTCAGAGCTGGGTCAGTTGCATACATTATTGATGTCTTTCATTTCAGTCCTTCATCAATAAATATGTTCTCTCCATGGTCTTTCTATGTTCCCTTGAAATTTCAGCTGTTTGGCTTTAGATGACTGATGGAGAGCTCAATTTCCAGATTGTTGAGGTTTCTACAACTTTTAAGTGGCAGAATTTTGGAAATTTGCTTCTTTTGGAAGTCATTTATAAGGTGACACATATGTGAGGAACTTGATGCTACCTTGTGACAACCCTTTTGGTATAAGCCAGATGTTCCCAGACTTTCTTGGTTCATCGTGGTCTTAGCATCACAGTAAATTTCTTTATAGCACCCAGGGCATTAGAAATAGCTAATAGCTCCTTTTATGAAGTAGTGTTTTTTAAAAAAATATTTTATTTCTTTGTTTGAGAGAGAGAGAGCACAGTGGGAGGGGGAGGGAAAGAGAACTCGAGGGAAAGAGAACCTGAAGCAGACTCCATGCTGAGCTTAATGCTGATATGGGGCTTAATTCCATGACCGTGAGATCACAACCTGAGCCGAAACCTAGAGTCAGATGCTTAACTGACTGAGCCACCAGGTGCCTCGTGCTGGGATTTGAATCTCGTTGAAGGTGCCCCTATGAAGTACTCTTAAAGAAAAACGGAACCAGGCAGTAAAGTGGTAAAAACAAAGTTTATTCAGGACAAGTTGTAGGGCAGAGGAGATCTCATGCAGAACTGGGTTGAATTAGGACTACAGCAGGAACTAATGGGGATTTGCAGCCAAGGCGCAGGTGGGGGTTGGTGGAAGTTTCCTCCTGGTGACTTAGGGCCCAAGGGGATTCTAGGTAGACTGACATCGTGGGATTCCTGCTGAAAGTAGGCTAGGGCGATCAGATATCAACTGGGGACTGGTGATGCCCAGCTGCCAGGATGATCAGATATGGGGGTGGAGAGGTGGGTTCTGGCTAAGCTGATTCTTGCTAACATTGGACGAAGCAGAGATGAACACAGAAGTCCAAAAGCAGAGGCCTCGTTGAAAACCTCACGGGAGCTTGAGTAGAGTCTGATCAAGGAGAGAACTTCGTCAGCCGCTAGATCCCAGCAACGGTTGTCTTAACGATTTTGTAGTTTGAAAAAAAAAATCGTATGTTGAAAGAAAACAACAGTACTTTTGTTTCATCCTTAAATAACCATGGTTTATACCAAATTGGGGGGGGCACATGCTTGTTGAGTACTACACAGCTCCTCGAACGGATCACTGCCCCCCTCATCTCCTGTCCACGCTGACTCCCATGGAGTACTTGCTTTTTATCACAGCAATTGCTGAAAACCCAGCATTGGGAAGACACAGTATCATCCGACGGAATATAGTGAGGTCTAATGTCAGATCCATGAAGTACCTCTAGCTCGTAGTTCGTGATGTTGGGCAGAAGAGCATATCCTGCGTTTCTTTTGAAAAATTAAAAAAAAAATCTATAATCCTTAGCACTCCCATGCCTCCATGCAGCACCCATGACGTTTTGGCACAGTTTGGGAACGGTGGATATAGGCAATTGCTATTGTCATTTGACAGGCATGAAAACGGGGTTCAGGGTTGCCCCATGGCCGCTGGTATCATGAAAGGACCCCAGCCTGGCCCCAATCCTGGTGAGTGGTCTTCCAGTATGCTCTTGGTGGTCAAGAGCAGGATGGTGTCTGTGCATGGCCAAGTGCACATAGCAATCCATTCATGGAGCCCTCCAGGACCCTGGGCCACCCGACTGAGCCTCCTCTCTGCATGCTGGGAAAGAGAGCACTGTCCTAAATGTGGATCCCAGTTATGAACAGAGGATAAGCGTCTTTCTGAATAGCATTGTTCTACATGAACTTACTGCTCTCTAGGAACCCACCCTCTTCCTCAGGGTTCACTGACTTTGAAGCTATTTTGAATGTTTCCTATGATTTCTGCAGCATGACCCAGGGGAACAGAAATCCTGCCTTTTCTGTATTATTCACCCTCTTCATTGATAAAGGGTACCCATCCTTCATGTTTATTTTTAGAACTGTACTTGGTTGTATTGTGTGTGACTCACTCCAAAGTCTGAGAACTTTTCATCATCAAAGCAAATGACACCAGGTCACAGTTTTAATATTTTTACTCTGAACAGAACTGGAGGTGCAAACAACACTAGAAGAATCATCTATACATACATACATATATTATACAGTTATTTTAATTCCTATTACAGTTTTTTCAAGATGGATTGATTTTTTGCAAGATGGATTGATTTTGCTTGTGAAATTTCTTATGTGATGAAATAATTGCATGTTCTGAACATTTCTACTCGATGAGTTGAATCTGATATAATTCTGGGGAAGGAGAAGATAAGTAAAAAATTTTCCAGAATGACTCCTGCCTCATTGTGGGGGCTTTATCTATAGCTTTTTTTTTTTTTTTTTTTTTTTTAAGGTGGATTGTATAATGCACGCAAGAAAAGTGTCTTTGTCTTCTCCTGCTCCAGGTAATACATAGAAGCAACAAGCAGGCAACAATGCTATGTGTAAGGTGTTTGAATCTCTGTTCTTCCATGAACACCGTGGGAACAGAGGCTCTGCCAGTTCCCAGGACCTATTGCAGCCGGCTGCGAACTTTTTCTGCAGAGGGCAAGATAGCGAATATTTTTGGCTTTATGGGCCAGATACTCTCTGTTTAGACTACTCAGTGCTGCTGATGTAAGGTGAAAGCAGCCAAATAATGAGTAAATGAACAACTGTGGTTGTGTTCCAATAAAACTTTATTGATGGACATTGAAATGTGAATCGTAAACAATTTTCACTTCTTTGGATTTTTTTCAACCTTTTCAAAGTTAAAAGTCATTCTTACCTAAGGCTGTATAGACGTAAGCGGTGGGCTGAATTTGGCCTGTGGTCCATAGTTTGCCAAGCTGTGCTAGAGCAATTTCTAGTAATTTAGAGAGGGAACACAAGCAGTGAGAGGGAGAAGCAGGCTTGCCGCGGAGCAGGGAGCTCGATCCCAGGACCCTAGGATCATGACCTGAGCTGAAGGTGGATGTCTAACAACTGAGACACCCAGGCACTCCTGGTTATATTTTTAACATCTTGATAAAAAATTAATCTGAGATTCACTTTTGTGTGAGTGTATGTGGCATGAGTTACATATTTATCTTAGCCACAGGGGTCAGCAATTATTCATGTCCCACTCACTAAATAGTTTATCCTTTCTGCACTAATTTTTAATGCCTTCTTTGTTACATACTATTTCTTTGGTTTCTACAGTATATCTCTGTGCTCTCTTTTCTGATACATTATTCTATTTGTCTATCCCTGTGCCAGCACTGTACCATTACAATGATTATAGCTTCATAATAAATTTAATATCAGGACAGAAAATATGTCCTTCTGTTTTGTTAAATTATCTTGGAAATCCTTGGTTCTTTCCTCTTCCATTTGAATTTTTTTGGATCAAGTTAACAAATTAGAAGAGAAAAAAGGATATGGGATTTTGGTTGGGATTATATATTTCTGCCTGGATTAATATTCTCATTAAAAACTAGCCAATGACTGTGGGCCACTTACGCTAATTTTCTGAGCCTCAGAGATGATATGCAGATAATAGTACATACTGCATAGGGTTATAGCCAAGATGAAATGAGTTGTTGTTTGGAAAACACTGGGAAATCGTGGTGTTTATTAGCTGTGAGTAATCCTTGGGACAAGCCCTCTTATCAAAAATACCAATGGGTAATCACATCAGTTAATCAAAGAAGTAAATCTAAGTGGGGGATCAAAGAAGTTTCCAAAATAGTTTAAACACCTTATTTTATCTTAAAATAGATAATATAGGTTTCTGTAGCAGGGGAAGTATTTTGTTGACTTTTTATCCACAGTTTCACATGCTGATGATGGTTTTGTTTTTCTGTGTGCTCTGCGATTTGTTATCGCAAACTCATTTTGATAAGTGTCTATGTGTGCACGCGCCTGTGCGTGAGCCTCTTTGTTGTGAAAGAGTTAGCCCATCGCTCTGCTGGTCTTGGGCTTAGGATTTCCATATCAAGGGGATCTTAATCATATGGGACAGTCATATGGGAAGTTTTGATTACTCATGAGTAGTCTTTTTTTCATCCAAAGACCCTGAGGAGATGCCAGTGATGATTGATTGATTGATTGATTGATTGATTTGACAGAGAGAGACAGAGCAAGAGAGGGAACACAAACAGAGGGAGTGGGAGTGGGAGAAGCAGGCTTCCTGCCCAGCAGGGAGCCTGGTGCGGGGCTTGATCCAGGGACTCTGGGATTGTGACCTGAGTGGAAGGTGGACGTTTAACGGCTGAGCCACCCAGACACCTGAGATGTCAGCTTTTCTGCTGTTTCTCTAGGCCTTCTGGTAGATTTATCTCCAGGACACTCACCCCCTTTTCTTTTAAGATTTTATGTTTACTGCTGGGGTCAATGCAGTATCGTCTGCTAATGACTCTGGTTATGAGTTTTCTTATCATACCTGAAACAGAAGGATCTGCCTTCTCTCCCACTTTTTTCAAAGCTCCCCTTTGTTTGAGTGAAAGCGTTTTCTATTTTATCTAATATTGTTACATGGTTTTAGCTGGAGAAAGACCTGCTCATCAGTTCAATCTTGATCATAAAAGTTCCAAATAATGAAATTTTCTATCAATAAAGCTCTTTATTTCCCGGGTGCCTACAGCTTTTACATATGTAAGAAGAGTCATGGTGTCTGTAATCTTTACACACGAACTTAATTCACATAGTCCAAATTGGCAAGCGTTATTAAATGGGATTGGATTCTTTAACATTCTAAAATAGTTCAGAGGAGGCTCTGTGCTCAAAAAAAAAAAAAAATTTCAGTGTGCTGAAAACCCTTAATTCTAAATGGTTATACTTTCCTAACAGTTTTCCAGGGGGTTTTGCTGCCCTTCTAATTTCATGCCTTCACTGGAAGTGCTGTTTCTAAGGCGATCATTTGGATCATCGGTATTGTAGAGCACCTCTAAGCTATGAGACCCTACCGTACTGTTTCTGCAGATATAATTACACAGGCACGAGCTCTCTGTTGGTTTAAAATGTAGCTTGTCATGGTGGAGGAAACCCTTCTACATCTTCAAAGACAGTGCACTGAAGTAGAGCTACAAGGTTCTCTCTTTGGCTTCCCTGGAGAGCGGCCCTGTGTCCATAGGGCTGCAAAACTAAGGTGAGGTGGTTTTCTGTTCCTCCTTCCTCCGTTCCCGGCCCTAACTCCCTGATGGCTCAGCCTCTAATCTCTGTTGCGGACCATCCTTGTTTCTGTGATTCATAACCCATGGCTGTTTCTAGCTTTTATAGAGGGCCTCCTTCATTCTCAGCGCTGCTCTTCTTTTCCTTTATAATTTTTACTTTTATTTCTCTTGCCTTCATGACTTCAGAATTCCTCTCAGCTCCCTCACAGAAAACAAAACAAAACAAAACAAAACAACAAAAAAATACAACCTTGGCTTTTTACTAGATGTTGTTGGTCCTTGGAGAGTTTCTTTCCAACCATGTGATGGAATGACTAATCTGAGCTCACATGCACTTTTGGGGGCTTTCGTATTTGTGAATTTAAAAACAATTGCTGCTGGATATCTGGGGTCTGCTAGCATTTTATTTTATTTTTTCCTTTTTATCTTTTGTCTTTGTGGAGCTGCCTCTGTGAAGCCTGCTGATTCTAGAAGGCTTATCCCCAGGTCAATGAGGTTTGACAATATGAAGACTTTAGATTAATCAGCAGAACCACTGATTGTTGTCCTCATCTCGGGGAGCAGATAGGTATTAAAATTAGAGCAGCTGTTTTCACTGAAGGTTAGAAAAACTGAAAAGAGAGCAGAGGGAGTTTTTGGGCCTGCAGAGAGAAAAACACACATCAAAGCAGTTAAGAGGCCAGCAGGTACGGGAACATGTGAAGCACTTCACGGCTTCAAGCAAAAGCCTTTCCCAAACAGGGTGACCCTGATTTGCACTCTTTGCACTGATATCAGGGACATTTGTAGGATTCTCTGCCAACTTTTCTTCAGGATCCTGGGCTCCCGAGCCTGGCCAGTATGGAACACCGCCGCGCCTGGTGGGAAATGCTCTGAATGAAGAATGCTCTAGAAGAAAACAATGCCCTTTCTTGGATTCAGACAATAAATATTGATTGAGGGCCTGCTATGTGCCTGGGTTAGCAGCTCCTTGTTCCCATCGCCCACTGAGGTGTCATTTGTCACTTATGCCTGTTTTCAAGGATGGAGAGATGAGCACATTTTAATATTTGGAGACTACCTTTGGGGCCCCTAACTCTTTTGAAAGTGGGAGACTGACTGGAGTCCCCACTCTTGCTTGCCTTGTTTCCCTGGCTTCCTAAAGCTTCTAGGACAGAGACCAAACCAGGGAAAGAACAGAGAGGCTGCCACATGTTGATTCCTGCTGACTTCCCTGGCCCCCATGGCCTCAGGTGGCCTCTGCTCTGGGGGAGAGTCTCTGTGGAATCCGGGAGCCCCACTGCAGGGCCCACCACATGGATGGATGTCAGGAATGAGCCTTACACCACTTTTGGGAAAAGGCAAGTTCGTTTCATCAGCTTCACCAGCAGCTCTAGGGGTCTTTAAGGAGGGGAACTCTGGGTGCAGGAAACTCTCAAAATAAGGGTGTATTTGACACCAAACTTGACAAGACAAGGCCTCCTGCGAAGGACAGTCACCTCCCTCCCTCCCTCAGGTCATCTCACTGGTCACAGAACTTTGTAGACAGCAAAGACACGACCTGGGAAACTTGCTGGCATGTGGCCTGTTCTCCAGTTGAGTAGAAGTACTTGTAGTGGTCTCCACAAGCCACCTCTTTCACCCCTCAGGGCTTTTGCACCTGCTGTCATCCCTGGCAGAATGCTCTTCTTTCCTTGGATAGCTCCTCCTTGACCTTTGAGACTTACTTTATACTGGAAGACTTCGGGGATTGCCTTGGTGAGTCCCACCCCCTGTGTTCCACAGGACCCAGTATGTACATCTCATGGCCCTGACTTCACTGTGATAAAGTCATGGTTTATCCATCTATTAGACCCGGCCAGTGGCTGACCTTAAGTCTCATGCCATTCATCTGTATGTTTCTAGATACAGTGCCAGACCCGTTCCATGATGGCCATATTGAGCCTCTGAGATTGTGTATTCCATCATTTCATTGCTAGATACAGAAGTTATATTAATTTAAAAAGATTCACCTTTATGTTAAGAAATAAAATTCGAAACTTCCTAACAGAATTCCTAGGATTGGTATGCTAAAGTTAGAATCTTGACAGTGTGGGGCCCTGTTTTGAGGGCACGTTAGATGATAGTACAACTGACTGAATGAATGGGAAAAGACATTGTGAATTAAGAGAAGGAGGCTGCTAAGGATGGGTCTTGCCTTTAATCTCCCAGTGGGTCAAAATAAACCTGATATGTGTATATGGTGGGCATCAAATTTTGTTTTACATTGTGAAGTATAACACACATACAGAAAAGTGCACCAATCAATAGGTACAGCTCAACGTATTGATAAAATGACCACCTTTGTAACTACTGACCAAGTCAAGACTAAGAATGGTGTCCTTCATCTTCTTTCTGAACCCCACCTTGCTCTTCTTACCCAAAGGTAACCACTGTCCCGACTTTCATCCTTTGGTTTTGCTGTTTGTCATCATCACACAAATGGGAACAATGTTGCATTGGGGATTTTATTCATATTGTTCTGCAAGACTATGATTCTTTCTTTTCCATGACTGGAGAGCATTCTTTGGTATGAGTATCCTACAGTTTATTTATATATCTGACTCAATGGATTTTTCAGTGGTTTCTACTTTTTGACAATTAGGAATGGACATATGAGTATTCTGTATATATCTCTCAGTGCACATTTATTTGCCTGTTTCTTTATTAGGCATATATCTAGGTGTGGATTTCTAGGTCAGATGGTAAATATTTATTCAGTCTTAGGCAATAACACCCAACTGTTTCCAAAGCAGTTGTAACTACACACAGTCTACCACTAATTTATTCTTCATGTTGTATTATGTTCTCATTAACACTTGACCTTTTCAGTCTTTTGATTTTTTCATTCTTGTATGTAGTAATCCCTTATTGTGATTTTTAAATTTGTGTTTCTATGCTTACTAATTATGTCGAGCAACTTTTCTTATATAGTTTGGCCATTTGGATGCCATTTTTTCTGATTAGCCTGTTCAGGTGTCTTGCCCATTTTTCTATGGCCTTTTCTCCACCATGCCACCTTCATTAATGTAAACAATTCTTTATTCTGGAGACGAGCCCTTTGTCAGTTACATGTATTGCAATAGCTTTCTCCATCCTGTGATGGATTTTTTCTCTTTTATTGGTGTGTGTGTGTGTGTGTGTGTGTGTGTGTGTTTAAAGATTTATTTATTTATTTGAGAGACAGAAGAGAAAGCATGAACAGGGCAGGGACAGAGGGAGAGAGAGAGTCCCAAGCAGACTCTCTGCTGAGTGCAGAGTCTAATGTAGGGCTTGATCCCATGACCCTGAGATCATGATCTGAGCTGAAACCAAGAGTTGGATGCTTAACCAACTAAGCCACCCAGGTGCCCCTATTGGTGTGTTTTGATATAAAGAAGTTTGTAATTCTAGTATAGTCCAACCCATTAATAAATTTTCCGTTATACTTAGTGCTCTTGGTGTCATGTCCATTAAATATTCATTCAATCTGAAGTCATGAAGTTATTCTCTTCTGTTAGTATTTTGGGGCTTTATTTTTTGCCTTTCATTTTGGACCTACAGTTCACTTGCAACTTAATTTTGTGGATGATGTGAAAGAGGAGTCAAACTTATCTTTTTTTACCCATATAGATATCTGTTGAGAAGACTAATATTTATTGCACTACCCTATTCCATAAATGAATTGTCTGTATGTAATCTTTCTAGTTCTTGATGATTCCAGTGTTCCAATGACCTTAGCTTTAAAATTCCTGATCTCTTGTAAGAGCAAGCCTTCAATACTGTTCTTATTTAAGTGTTTGGACTATCTGGGGGTCATGTTGCACAAAAAACAGAAAAAAAAAACCTGTTGTGATTTCTGTTGCAATTCCATTGAATCTGTAGATCACTTTGGGGAAAATCTGAATCTTTGTAATATTGTTTTTAATCTATGACTAGAATAACCCTCCGTTTACAAATGTCTTCTTTAGTTTTCTCAATACTATTTTGCTATATTTTTTGTAAAAGATTTTATTTATTTATTTGACAGAGAGAAACACAGCCAGAGAGGGAACACAAGCAGTGGGATTGAGAGAGGGAGAAGCAGGCTTCCCACCGTGCAGGGAGCCCGACATGGGGCTCGATCCCGGGTCTCCAGGATCATGACCTGAGCCGAAGGCAGTCGCTTAACCAACTGAGCCACCCAGGCACCCCTATTTTGCTATATTATAGTTCTTTTTTTTAAGGCCATATACCTCTTTCATTTGGCTTATTCTTAAGGTTTTGGGGGATTTTATATTGTAAACAATATCTTTAAAAATTAGTTTTGTTTCTTTCTGAAACATAGAGATGCAACTGAAAAGTTTTGTTTACCTTGTATCTAGCAAACTTTCTGACATTCCATATTCTAATAACTAGCATGCATAATCATACAGTCTGTGAATCATGACAGTCTTTTTTCCCCTATTCAGTCTTTATGCTTTCTTCCTATTCTTGCTCCCCTGTACTGGCTAGGACCTTTGTGCGGTGTTCAGTGGAAGCAGCAATAGCAAGCATTCTTGCTTCACTCTCGATTTCAGTGAGAAACTTTTCAATACCAATAGGTATTACATTTGCTGAAGGATTTTTTTTTTTTTAGATTAAAGAAGTGCCTTCTATTCCTCGTTTTCCTAAAAGTCTTCACTCTAAGTGAATGTTGAATTTAATAAAATGTGTTTCCTCTATCTATTGCGGTGAACGTAGGATCTTCACGGGCAGTTTAATTTCCAGTCTGCCCCAAGCTTCTTTTCCTGGGTAGGCAGGGGGATAAAAGTTAACATGCTTCCTGTATTCGTGGCATTGTTGTTTTGTGAAAAGAGTTTGCCAGGATGTATGAATGTTTCTGATAAGAGGCAAAATATGAAATGTATGCACTGGAATTATTCTGTAAGTTCTGATTCAAGAAACTAGTCTCTGAATGACTAAGAGGAAAGGGGAAATGGAAACACCTCCTTTGAGGCTGGTGTGCCTGCGCCAGTAAATGCTGTTGAGTGTGATCCCTTAGGATTTAGTTGAATATGGGAACCAAGGCATGAAGGGTCTTTGAACAGTTATTTAAATCTTAATGTATCTGTGACTGAGCGGGGCTTCAGGATTCATTAGCATGACTCTGGACCCAGCGTCACCAGACTAAAGTGAGAGTAGGGCCATCTCAAGGTCATTTCCAAAGAAAGCGTGTTTCGAAGAGATCCTATGAAAAAGTGGGAGAATTAGACATGTAGGAGTTTATTTTTAAAGGATGCATTTCACAGTCAGAAATTTGAGTTCTGCTTGCAATTTCCTTGTATCCTACCAACAAATGTAACTCCACCTACATGTGAAAATCAGGACAGGCTGATTTCAAGAAAATCAACACAGAATTGAGGTGAAAGGTAGACTGCTCAGATGAGTAGTGGGCTAAGTTTTCAAGTAGATCTAGAGTCTCTAATGCAGAAGTGAAGAAATGTCAAAACATGAGAATGTGTGTTTTACTAAGACATGTAGTATTTGATTCAGTAAAGTGAGTGAGCATTTTTATTATTTGGGTTTGGAGAAAAGATATCATGGGATGCATTTCTTGGCAGAGTCTACTACTGGCATACATAAGCACTGTAGTGGATTTTTTCCCCACATCTTTACTCCTAGTGGGTAAGCAGTTGGTGTTGGAATATAATCGAGATCTTTATTGAACCAAGTGGGAAACATTCCTTTTTAAGGGAAAAATACTGTGACAGTTGGATTGCAACAGTGTTCATTTGTCTTTCAGCATGAAGATGATATTTCTAACCAGTGCAATTGTTATTTTGGACAGAGAAAGCTCATATTAAGACCTGAAAGGACATTAGGGCTCTCTAGTCCCATTCCTTCCTTTTGCGATAGGAAACTGAGTTCCAGGAAACTTCCTTGGTTTTTTCCACAGTTGCTCATAAGTGGGCATGAAACCACAGGCTTTCTCTACCATATCACAGTGCAGCTGATCATTAGCATTTCGCCAGAAACTCTAAACTCCAAATTCTGGAATCATCTTTCTCATGGTCCCCATCTCCCAGTGGGCCGGCCAACGGAGACCCTCTCATTTCAAGACCCCTAGTCTGTGTGGTTCTTCCCCAATAGCGCTATGCCTATTTCTATATCTGGCTTCTGCCATGGGGTTCCCATCATTGATCTTCATGTAGTTCAGTGGATGCCTGGGATGGAAGGGAGATAAGTGCCATGTTTCTTTCAGTGAAGGAGAGGTGGGCATATCGCCCTCTCTTGTGGTCGGCTTGGTGGTGGGTTGTCTAGACAAGTATTCCCTTCATAGTGCCAAGATTCCTTCTGCCCAATTCTTGCACAGACTTACGATCAAAAGAGTGTCTGGTCCGTTCTCTTCTTGAAGCTATATTGCCAGGAGGTCCTTCTGTAATCAATCACTCGGAGCATGACAACCCAGTAAGAGAGTAGGGTGGGGAGAAAAATAGATGAATTGCTACTGGCTGGAAAGCGCTCTGTGGAAGCTTTTCTCCTTGGAAGTCCTTCCTAGAGGAGTCCACGAATCTGTTTTTCCCTTGGTGAACCCCAGAGTCAGTATCATCTAGAGGAGGGATTGATTAGCAAATTGAAGGGCCATATAATAGATATTGTATCAGTTTTCTGGGCCCAGAGTGTCCTTGGCAATCACCCTCCTCCTGATGGGGGCACAAGAGCAGTCATGCGTGAACAGACGCCTGTGGTCATATTCCAGCAAAATTTTATTTCCAAAACCAGCCTGGATTGGGCCTGCGCCAGTGGCGTGGCAACCCCTGGTTTATACCAACAAATTCTACACCTTGGGTTTTGGACTAGGTATGTCAGAATCATCTGGGGAATGCTGAGAGAGAGAGGTTTCTAGCCTCACCCTCGGAGTGCTTGATTAGCAGCCTGGGCTGGGGAATGTGTGGTTTAAAGAGCTCCTTAACTAAGTCTGCTGCTCAGATTACTAAAAGTATGGTTCACTCTGCTTTTAAAAATCAGTGTGCACACTTAGGCACATACAGATAAGGACACGGCATTGTGCTTTGTGTCTTAAAAAAAAATATTATAAAGGGGCACCTGGGTAGCTCAGTCAGTGAAGCGTCTGCCTTTGGCTCAGGTCGTGATCTCAGGGTCCTGGGACTGAGCCCTACATCGGGCTCCCTGCTCAGCGGGGAGCCTGCTTCTCCCTCTTCCTCTGCTGCTCCCCCTGCTTGTGCTCTCTCTCTCTCAAATGAATAAATAAAATCTTATAAAAAATAAAATATCATAAAAATGGCACAATTTCATACATCTCTCCCTGTGTGGTGCTTATTTCTTTGCCCTTTTTACTACAGTGTCTTTTATCGACATGTAGGAATCGATATCATAAGGGATTTAGTCCTTCGTCATACAGCCTATGATGTCATACAGTGTAACAACATCCCTCGCCATGTTTTTACCTTTTGACCTGATTTATAGAGTCATATGAATTTTTCACACATTTTGTTGGAGTGAAATGCATCCATCTGTTCCTTGAGATCCGTGGTCCTGAACTGGGAGCGATTTGGTTCTGAGAGACATTGGCAATGTCTGGAGATGTCTGGAGACATCACAACGGTCAGTGTGGGCAGGAGGGGTTCCATCATCTGCTAAGTAGAGATGGGAGGTGTTGCTAAACCTCCTACAATATGTGGGGTGTTCCCCGCCAAGCAAAGAATGGCCCAGCCCGAAGAGTCGAGTGCTGAGGTTGGGAAATACTGTTTTAAGGCTTTGGTTTTGTTCCTTGCTTAGTAAGGCACCCCTTCTTACTATGATATGAACATCTGCATCAGAATTTGTATTGAAAAGTTCCTTAGTTGATTTTTCTGCTTAGAAAAATTACTAAAGCAATGGTTCATGCTACTTATTAACTTTTTTTTTTTTTTTAGTTTTTTAATTTTTAGAGAGAGAGTATGAGTGGGGGGCGGGGCAGAGGCAGAGAGAAGCTCTCCAGCCCACTCTACACACAGCGTGAAGCCCGACATGGGGCTTGATCTCATGACCCTGAGATTATGACCTGAGCTTAAATCAAGAGTCAGACACTTAATCTGAGTCACCCAGGCACCCCTATTCTACTTATTTCTTAATACCACACACAAACACCCTACGTATTTCTCTTCTGCATCTTCCTCCTCTCTCCTCTGTCCTTCAAGTCCTTCATGTCCCCTCAGTAAGCTCTGTGGCCTCCACAGAGGGCTCCATCAATGAGTGCAGATCCTCCTTCTGGCATTTGTTGGGTTTGGGCCCAACCTTTCTCTTTTTCGGAACGACTCTACCCACTGAGCAGTGGGTATAAATGAGGGACGGAGGTGGCTTCAGGCTTGCTCTGTACTTGTCTGGACCCTCTACAAACAGGGTCAATGAAAACTGAGTGGCCATCCATAGAATCTGAAATCCCAGAGCTGGAGGAGGCCTTGAGACGTTCTACCCTGGGCCCTCACTCAACATGAGGAATGTGTGCCCAGGGCAGGTGAGTGACTTGGCCAGGGCCTCTCAGCCCTCCGTGCAGACTGACGCCAGGGCTGTTGCTCAGCTGATCCATTTTTTCATCAGAAAACTCCTCGCCAATGTCCTTGTTTTGCTGAGAGCTGCCACTGTCCCCTCAGAGAGACTAGCTCTGAGAGCTCCTCCTGCCTGCTCCTTTCAGACCCACCGTTACCAAAGCCACGTTCTCGCTCAGCATTAGGGACTTCAGCTCATCCAATAGAGTGTTGTCATAGTGGACGTGCCTATAAGCAGGGAATCTATTTCAAATACATGGCTCAGGTGAGTCCCAGTTAGTGCATCTGAAGCTTCTGTTGGATCACAAGGTCATTGAGGTCCACGACTGAACTTTATTCATCTTCCTGAACCCCCCTCCAGTTGTCTGTCCCATAAATTCCGTGTACCCTACCCAGCGCTCGATAAATGTCTCACGAATCACTGATAAGCCTTACTGAGTAGGAATGAAGTTCACATTCTCCAAACCAGTGTGAAAGGATCCCGTGGGCAGGTGGTTCCATGGGCCCTGTCTTGGGCCTGTGACCCCAGTGATGTGGACGAAGATGTTTGTAGGCTCTATGTGGAGTTAATCCTGCTAACTTTGACTTACTTATTTTAATAACCCTAAAAATGGGCCCCACTCTTTTACATAAGGTTTTATTTATTTATTTGAGAGAAAGAGAGAGAGAGCACAAGCTGGCCGCAGAGGCAGAGGGAGAAGCAGATTCCCCACTGAGCTGGGAACCTGACACAGGGCTTGATCCTGGCACCCTGAGATCATGACCTGAGCCAAAAGCAGATGCTTAAGTGTCTGGGCCATCAGGTGCCCACAAATGGGCCTTTTTTTTAACGCCTCTTTTAAATTTGACCTTCTATCCTTCTGTTTGTGTGCAGCTGGGGCATTAGAATTGTTGGAAACAGGGACAGCAGACAGTTTAAGGAAGGAAAATAGGTCATGGCTAATGTGTCGCATAAGAGGGCTTTCAGGCCCCTTCACTCTGGTCTGGCTTCCCATATTGCCCTGCACGCATCCCCGTGAATGCTCCTGCTTGTAGTAGAAATGATGTGAAACAGGTGAAAAGTCTCAAATAAAATACAAAAAGAATAGTTTCAGATGAATTCTATGATGTGAAAAAATTTGGCTTAAATGGGTGATTAATGATGCAAGAACCAGCAGCATTTCATCGATGAGCTTGCTGGGGTGGTTGTAAGCAGAGCAGCATTAACCCATGGGCTTTGTCTTTATTCTCCCTGATGGAATTACAAGACTTAATCATCCCCACCCCCATCATTGGAGACGAGAAATTAGAGCCAAGAAAACATCACCTGTTAAATTTCAAGTATCCCCAAAGTCAGCCCCAAAGTCAAGTCTATTCATTATGATCTTTGGCTTCCTTATACATTTTGGCAGTTTGGTTGTTTCCTGCTTGTAGTTTAAACTTAATGGGATTCCAGGGCAGTAGTTAGTGACCTCTACAACAGGCTGATGATTATTGGATTTTATTTTAAATTTGCTGTTACACAATGGAAACAGATCGGTTTTGTTTTCTCAATGAAGCCAGCCTGAAGTGTTCCCGAGTACAATGGCAGGTGGTTGTCATTGTTTGAGGGGCAGCTACTAGATGACCCAAGCAAGTAGCATCAATATGAACTGATTAAGAAGGGGTCGGTGACCGTGTAGCACATTGAGCTCTGGTCTGTGTCCCAGGGCACATGCACGCACGTGGTCTCTAGCACATCAGTCGTTCTTTGCAAACCCTACAAGAAATCCCTACAGAAATCCGTACAACTGACAGCTTCATTTTTAGCTTTTGTTGTCTTTGCCAGAAGCATCTCTCCCAAAAGCCCACGAATCAGTCTTTATCTCATCCCTATGCTGCTCATGCAACCTGTTCATGGATGAAGACTGCAGCTTTTAACCAAGATCATTATTTCTCATCATATTTTCCTCCCAGCTTTTTATTCCCTACCTGGTGGAATGGACTCCTGAGCGTGGCAAACCGGACATTGCCGTGGGCACCTGCCCTTTGCACCCAGTTCTATTCCCTGGCACCTGGAGTGATGGGCTTCAACAGACGCTTACCTGACGGATGGTCTCTGAGGACTGATGCCATGGTGTTGGGGGCCATCTCGACCCCCACGGAGCCTTGACTCTTTCTTCCCTCCCTCATCAAGGCAAAGACGGGCAGTTATGCTGACTCTGCCTTAGCTCTCAGGTCAACAGAGAATTTCCTCCCTTTTAAAGTTGATTTAAAGTTATTGAGTTGCTCTAAAACACTCTAGGACAGATATGTAAGGCATTCCTTGATTTGCATTCTCAGGACCTGGGGCTGGCCCTTGGAGAATCCTAATTCCATTTCATGTAGCGGGACACCTTGCAGGCTCCGACAGCTACTTGCATCGAGCATCATTCATTCTCTTTGTCAGTCATTCGGTCATTGTTCATTTTCAGCAGCTGCGGCTGCCAACCTGGTGCTGTTCTTAGGGTCGGGGTGCAGCCCTCAAGTGAACAAAACAGGGGTAAGAAATCTGACCTCACAGAGTTTACGGTCAAGTGGGAAAAAATACAAAATCAATATAATAAATAGGTAACTTTCCCCCCTGCATTATATGAGCATGTAATAGATGTTTCAGAGAAAAATAAAGCAGGGAAAGAGGAACAAACAGTGCCAAGGGGTGGAGACTTCAGAAAGTTAAATTGTGTGGCCAGGGAAGTCCTCATCAGAAGATGACGTTTGAGCAAAGACTTAAAGGAGGTTTGGGAGCAACCATGAGACATGAGTGTTCCAGATGGAGGGAGCAGTGCAAAGGCCCTGAGGTAGGGGAGTGCTGGGAAATGTAAAATGCTGAATGTAGTGGCAGGCACACAGGCAATACCCAGTGAACGGCAGGTAATAGTACTAGTTTTGTGATTGTTGGTCTCAGTGCTCATCTTAGGTTGCTGAGCATAAACGCTATAGGGACAGACACTACATCTATCTTTTTTCTTTTAACATTTTATTCCCAGATCTGATATAGCTCATGTCAAATTATAAGACCTCAATCTGTATGTGTTAAGTATTATCATTATACTTTTATTCCAAAACAGCATCTTGAAATGGTGGTCTTTATTGGCTGACATTTAATCCTTACTTATTTTCTATTGTTTACAGAAATATGACCCTAATCATGGACCCTCTCCATAGGGATTGTTTCTTTGGCATAATAACTTACTCCCAAAGTTGCAGTACTGTGTTGTGGCCAGAACTCTTGGCTGGAAGTCAGAAGATGTGATACAGCTCTGCCATCATTCTTTTGTCATGGCCAGGATGGGTCACTCCACTCATTTGTGCTGTTTCTGAACAGTGATATGGGTTCAGAAAAGTCCTTCTCTATTTCAAGGTTGTTGTGGGCACATATGAGATACTCTATTGCAATGTTCTTTGAAGACTTTCCATGGTCACCTTAGAGGGGGCCTGGTAGCCTTTGTTGTGCAGGTGGAGAGCTGTGCTTTGCTTTATTTCGTGGAGGAAGTGCTGACGTATGCTGGACCTCGGCGCCTCCCCGAGGGCTGGTTGTGGCCAGCAGTGGGCTGTGACGACGGGGTGAGAGCCTCAGGGAGCTGGTTTTTGCCTTAGGAATGTTTCATTCTCACCTTCACCATGGAGGTTTGGATTTCCCGAATTAATTTTTGTCATCATCTCTCAAGGTATTTAAATAATTTAAATGTATTTCTCTGTTTTCAGGCCTCGGTTCAATGTCTTAATTTGTGACATCTAGGTCAACCTCAGATGTTATTTTAAAAAAGTTGATTTCAGAAACCTGGCTATATGTCCCCTTTATTCTAGCTAATTAAATTCTCCTTCCTGTCAGATAATTCTTGAGGTAAGACTCATTCCATGAAGAATTCCTAAAAATAAATCAGTAACGAGATAACAATATTGGGGCTAAGAGAAAGCAGTTCACATCTGTCTCTCATCATGCATTGCCTTCCAAATGTTTCGTGAACACTTAAAAAAAAAAGTCCCACCATGTTTTCTGTTGTCCTTGACATTTTAGGAATAGTGCCATGAACGTGGTAGATAAGTCCTGCACTCACAGAGCTCTTAAGTTTGTGGGAGGGAAAAAAAAGGATTATTCTAGATTTTTGTAGTGAGGGAAAGCTTTTCTGAGGAGGTGACATTTGAGTAGAAAACTTTGTGAAATGAAATAGAAAGCCATGTAGACCTTGTGGTAAAAGCCCACTTGGGCAGAGGCCCCAGGAGGTGCAAAGGCCCTGAGGTGGGAATGATCTCTCAGGAGAGTATAGGGACAGAAAGAAGGTGAGGAAGGGAGAGTGAGATGAGAGGACATTGGGGGTCAGAAGTGAACAGACAGGGAAAGCCTTATCTGACATGGAAGGAGTTCAGGTTTTACTTAAGTTGATAATGATCGTAAATATTTAAAATAATTTACGGTTTAAATATTTTCCTCAGATACTAATCCAACTCCTTTTAACTGCGATTCATGAAGGAATTGCCAAGTGATAGCAGAGAACATTGTGGTATTTTTGGATTTTCGTTTTATTCAATCCCAAATCCCTCAATATTCCTAAAGGTGTTTGTTGGAAATTTTCTGAAAAGGATAATTATCAGGACGAGAAGCAGAATTCTCTCCATGTGTGTTTATGTGTGAATTCATTTCAACAAGAGCAATTGAGGGTCTCATTTCTCTGTAGTCTCTTCTTTACGGAATTCTATTTTATGATCAGCCCTGAGAAACCTGGAGTACATCAGATAGAGGTCTAATTTTCTGTTCACAGAAAGCAGATGATAATTGAATAAACCACTAAGAACATGTCTGAACCTTTGAGCCGTCTCAAGAGAAATGGCTGATCATTTCCTTGTTTTCTAGTGTGTCTCCAAGTCATAACAAATGGTGATTCACGGGTCAGGGAAGGGCTCAGGGATAAACACTTTACTTAGAAACATGATCACAATTTAAAGATCTGTGAGTGAATTTTTATCTTCCATATCCTGCAGGGTCACGTTTCTCTGTGATCACCCTCCAAAACAATGAGGTAGAAACTTCCATAAAATCCTGCTCCCCATTAGTCTCCACCAAGCTCTACTCTGACTAAATTGTCATGCAGGGCGATCTTTTGGAAGTTTTTAATTAAATAATATCATCTTAAACAGGGTTGTTCATCAGGTGGAAACTGGGAGACATACATAAGCACATCTTTAGGGAGATCAGTTAGTTGGGCATCATTTCTCATAAGGAAACTTACAGGGGTCAAGAAGGAAAAGGAGATTCCAGTTGAGATCCTTTAGTATCCTTTGTCATGACTGACTGCTAAAAAAAAAAAGAAAATCAAAATTGGTATCTTCCTTTATAGCCTCAGTTTTAACTGTTTTTGCCCTAGAACGTTCCTCTCAATAATGTGTTCCAGAAATCAACATAATTTAGGGGCTTGGGTTTGCGGAAGTTTTTCTCTAGGTGCGTTCTTGCGGGTCGCCTGTTTTCTGCGGAAGGGTTAATGTTGGGATGACCTTGGGAGGCTCCCCCACAACAGCGCAAGTAGTTAAGGACCCCTGTTCCAAAGGAACAGCGTTTCCTGGAGCAGCAGCTCTGAGACAGGAATTAATTGGCCAGCGATGGCCCCGCTTTTCTTACGAGGGAATAATTGACCCATTTACGGTCTCGTTTCAGCTCCTGGCGGATCCTTGTGCCAGCACCCCTTGTCACCATGGCAACTGCAGCAGCAGCGGCGGCGGGGGCTATCTCTGCATTTGTAATGAAGGCTATGAAGGTCCCAACTGTGAGCAGGCGCTGCCCAGCCTCCCCGCCTCCGGCTGGACCGAGTCCATGGCCCCCAGGCAGCTGCAGCCTGTGCCCGCCACCCAGGAGCCCGACATCATCCTGCCCCGCTCTCAGGCCACTGTGACCTTGCCCACCTGGCAGCCCAAAACAGGGCAGAAAGTTGTAGAAATGAAATGGGATCAAGTGGAGGTGAGAACATTGGATTGCATGTGTGAGGAACCAGTGAGGTTAAAATAATTCCAGTGATGCTAATATTGGCAATAAAAATGGAAGACCTTTCAATTACCCCTGGGATGAAACCACGTGTCTGCCTTCCTCCCTTCTGCACCCGTGTGTAAGAGATCTCTTCCCATTACAGGAAGGATGCTTCTCAATTATGACTGTTTTATGGGCATAAAAAGAGTAAGCAAGGAAAGAAAATGAATGAAGTTATTTTCTGGAACGGTATCTGCATACATTCCTGTGAAGAATCTTGGATTGGGGGACAGACCCTCCACTCTTGACCAAATTTTCCTTAATATTATCCTTAACTCCTTCTTTATTATTTGACACCTTGCTGCCAATATGATTTTTAAAAAGATTATTAGTGATTTTCTAGTGATTATCAGATTATTTTTTTAAAAAATGATTTGAAAATGCATTTAAGAATGAAATTTCCAAATTTTTTCTATTTTGACAAGAACAAATATTGTTTATTGGATCTCGTCCACTCTGGGTTTGGCTTGTAGTTTCAAGCTCATCGAAAGTCTCCTTTTGAGGAATTTTCAGGAGACCCTTGAAAGTTGTCATACATTAATTTGCTAGCTAGGAGAGTCGGGGAACAAATCCAAATCATGACTTTGAGGTGACATCGATGGAGTGTAATTCCATTCCACATCTTGTATTTTATAAGACATCTTCTGATTGTATATTATCACTGGTTTTGTAGCTTAAATGACAAAACACATAGATCTTGTGTAGCAGTTTCCGAGTCAAGGACTATGTCTAGAAATTTCCCTTATTGTTATAAAAGAGGCAGAATTTCTAATTTTATTTTGTTTAGTTCTAACCAGTTGACCCATTTTTTTTTTCACTGCCACACAAGTTATAAAGGTCATATTCAGACTGTAGGGCAATGTTTTCAGCCTACCTAAAAAACTGTGAATGCGTTCTGATTTCAGACTTTTAATAAATGCTTTGAAGTTTTGATTTGAATCCCTCCTTGCAGAATGACTCACTTCTTGAATGTGAACTAGATTTGATTCTACATTTATAAAGGAAGTGTCCCTTAAAGACAGTTTCTCCCCAACCAGCCATCACAATCTATTTATTTAAAGACATGCTATCCTACTGTTGGTAAATGTAGAAAGAAATGCCTCATCTTTCCGTCATGCTGTAATTTCTTAGGCTGTTCAAGAAAGAGGTTAAAAAGTTGCCTCTATACTTGGATTTCCCCTTTTATGGAGTAATGATGCTTCAGAAACGTGAAGCTCTTTGGAGACTTTTAAGGGACTCAAGTTGATGTACCATTTCTCAGTTAACACGAATTGAACAGGTCAGACTTGCATCTTTGAATATCCCTGGTGGGCCTTCTGCTTGGCACTCGACCATCAGGCCTTCTGGACCGGAAGTTCTAAGTGTTGGGTTTGGATGGAAGGGCTGAGAATTTCTGTATTGTTCTCAGTTGATTCACTGATGCAGGATACATTGAATACCCTTTTGTTTTGGCTCTCCTGGGGAAGACCGTGCTCACAGCGCGAGGAATGAATGAATACATTGGTCTGAACCATCTCACTTGGACACAGTGTGTTTTCTGAAAAACACAGTTATTCCCCTCACCCCTTGAGCCCATTTTTTGGTATGCATTGGTGTGTTACTTTTGGGAACGTGTCCCTTAAAAACTGAAGGGGTAGTCCATGGGCAAAAATAAGCAGCTTCCCAGTTCCTTGGCCTCAGAACGTGCTTCCAAGACCCACATTTGCCCAGAGCAACATCACCCCGACGAGGTGCTTCTCGCTCATTGCTTGTTCTGAGGCTTGCTCCCCTCCTTTATGCCTGCTGCCTGTAAACCAGTCCTCAATGTCTGCCTTCTTGTTCTGGAAGCATTTAGTCCCCCGTGACCCCAGACCGAGCCTAGAACAGAGGCCAGTGACTGCTCACTAACTGGAAGAGAGGACCCTATTCACCAGTGATAGCGATCCAGAAATTGGTAGACGGTTCTTAGGAAAGCTTTGGGATTTCAGAAAATCAAATGTCATAGCTTCGTTTTCTTTTGAGTTTGTAAGGTTTCACTTGTCTCCTCTCTTGGGTTCACCGCAGGGTCATCCAGAGGCTGCTCTGGATAGGATTTTGCTATGTAGTATTATCCTGTATTACCATCGACCCCGATAACTTCTTTCTCCCCGTTTTCCCCCAGGTGGTCCCAGATATTGCCTGTGGGAATGCAAGTTCTAACAGCTCTGCCGGTGGCCGCCTGGTGTCCTTTGAAGTGCCACAGAACACCTCTGTCAAGTAAGAAAACTCACAGCTCGAAACTGTTAGGCTCAATACTGCGCCTGTCAGCTGGGTGGTGGCCATCATGTAACCGGTCAGTCCGGTGGGAATCATGGATGGGGCTCCATGTGTAGTTGAGTGACCTAAATCACTCAAAACCCAGAAGGACCTGTATTTCAGGGGGGATTCCGGCAGTGGGGATCCAGCTGGGCTGGGGACGTGGAACTGTGGAATTGGACGGGATAAGGAAGGTGTGAGATCAGAAGCCCCAAGGCCTTGGATCCAGAGCCAGACCCTTCACTTCCCAAATGACTTTTACTTCCGGAGTTCTTTAGCCTCTTAGGATTTTAATGCGCTGATGGTTAAATTCATGGGCATAATTTAAAATCCAAACATTACAATTTTATTTTGAAAAACAAGTGTCTGAGAAGACAGTGTCTGGTTTGGCCTTGTTTTAAACTTAAGCTCTTTCCACTGACACACTGCCCGATCTCAGCGGTGGGGACGCCAAAGAGGCAAGGCT
Organism: Spilogale gracilis; assembly: GCA_004023965.1. Taxonomy (NCBI): domain Eukaryota; kingdom Metazoa; phylum Chordata; class Mammalia; order Carnivora; family Mephitidae; genus Spilogale; species Spilogale gracilis. The sequence continues at coordinate 12,390 of PITA01012758.1, read as the reverse complement.
GAGCCCCAGCTGTGTGTCAGGAGGGAGTGAGGGGGGTTGGGGCCAGCCCCAATGGGAATTTGCTCTCCAGTCCTCAGGGACTTTAGAAGACCCAGGGACATGTGACCCTGGTGACCTAGTGCTCTGCAGCCATTCACTTTGAAGGGGGCAGTGGGCACTACAGACCTCTTTCATTTCCACAGAAGCATTTTTGCCCACCTTGCCTTCTACACAATGGAGCTGAAATGCATCCCCTCCTCTGGAGTCTCGAACTCATTCAGCTGCGGGGAGAGAAAGGAAGGGCAGTGATCGCCCAGGGAAGAAGGGCCTGTGGGTGGGGGTGTGGGGGGGGGAAGGTGTGGCCTCTGAGGCAGCTTCCAGTTCTACCAGCAGGGGGCCCCCGGTCCTAGTGTTTCACTGCTCAGAATACGATGGAACTGTGTGCCTCTAGAGCCGCATTAAGGGAAATAAGGACTCGTAGCTTTCCTTACCTTTATGAAACCGTCTCCTAGTGCTTCTTGTCCAGCTCATGCGATCTGACTTTCATAAGCCTTTCCACAAGAGTTCTCGTTCTTCTATCCCTTTCGATGCCTTCTGGTTTTCCCCCCTCAACAAAGGGAAGTTCTCCAAGACCTTCTTCAGCTGCAGGGCTGGGCAAGAGTAGCAGGCTGAACAGGTTGAGTGAGATGGGAGTGCCGAATAACAACCTCTTGCTAGACTCGGAGACTTCACAAATTCAACCTTTTAGCAGCCCTGATATGATAACGCTGCTGCAAGCCAGGAGCTCTGCCTGTTGAGTTTGCCGATCTCCCATCTCCCGCAGGTGGAGACCTGCTCCTCTAGGAGCATGGGGCGGGGGGGGGGGGGGGGCTGCCGGGCGCTGGGAAGATAGTCAGGGAGGGTCTCAGAGAAGAGGAGACCCATGGGCTAAGCCTTGCCAAATGGCATGTGAACCAGGCTCATAAGGGGGCAAAGGCTGTGAGCTGGGGACAGAACCTGCCTGGGGCCGGACCGTAGCTCCATGTGGCCAGAGCTCTGCCCCCTAAAGATGGTGTTGCAAGGGTTGAGCTTGAAAGGGGAACTGAGGTCAAGGCTGATTTGCTTTCCAGCATCTCATTCTTTGATTTTACCCTGGAAACAAGAAAAAGCTAAGAGAAGCACAGGTCGTGACACTCTGTCGCTCATGTGGGCAGCCTTTTGGGGATGCCTGACACATTTATAGTAAATCCAAGCAAGACTCCACATTGTGTGGATGTGAACTCAAGATGCCCTTTTTTTATTGATTATGATGGTTAGGCAAAGATGAATCATCTATTTGTGATCTTGTCTATTTTTAAGCAAGTGGGAGACGGACCTTGGTAAGGACTTCCTGAGACATTGGTGGAGGCCCATGCCGTTTTATTTTTATTTTTAATTCGGCAGACTGGTTCTAAGATGAATTTCTCTGAAAGGGACTTCTGGTTTACTCCATTCCTGTTTTCAGAATTCGGCAAGATGCCACCGCGTCGCTGATCTTGCTGTGGAAGGTCACGGCCACGGGATTCCAGCAGTGCTCCCTCATCGATGGCCGGAGTGTGACTCTCCTCCAGGCGCCCGGGGGCCTGGTCCTCTTGGAGGAGATGCTCGCCTTGGGACACAACCACTTCATCGGTGAGTTACGGAGGTCTGCCCGACAGCGTGTCTCACTCCACCCAGCCTTGGCTGGGTGTTGAGAGATGGCGGAAAGGGCATTTTGCTCACATAATCTGAGTTCCAGACATCAACCCTGTTTCCTCCATTTTAGGTGAGGTTTTGCTTATGATCAAAATTGATTTCTAAGATAATATCTCCTGTGCGGCTCAGTGTGGACAAAGCATGTGCTCTGAAATCCTGAGACTGTATCCCAGCTCAGGGCAAAGCGACATGGATGTGTGACCTTTGGCACTTGAACCTCGAGTCTGCTTTCTTTTTCACCCTAGCCTGCTTTCTCAAGGACTTGTGGGCAACTTGAGGCCCTGAGTGTGGGTCTCTCAGAAAAACCCTAAGTTAGGCCTGACCTAGGGCCCTGAGCACAGAACTTGGGAAGCTGTTTGCTACATCTGAGCCTCCGACTCACAAGTAACTTGGGGATTACAACTCGTTTCAGGACTCCTCTTCCCCACATCTTTCTCTCCCTCATGGGTCACCTTTGACTTATCACTTTCCCAAATATACTTAAATCTGCAGTTTATCCTTCCTTAAACTACCACGTGCTCAATTAGCTGTTTTCAAATTCCACTGTCCTGGAGTAGAAATGGTCTTCATAAATTGAGACTCCCCACCCACTGTCCCCTGCTCCTCCCAAGGGCTACACCTGGGCAGTTTCCAGAGGGCCCTTCCCCCAGCTGGCATTCTGACTACATCCTGTGCTGGCTTCATCCCTCCCCCAGCACAGAGCATCTTTGGGGTTGGAACTTGTAACTCTAGCCCCTAAGCAGGCTGCTTCCTGAGAGCTTATCATCAGCTGCTTTCTTAGAGCTTATTGCTGGGGCAGCCTCAACTCAGGGACACAAGTTCAAGTTCAGACTTTACCCATCCCAGTCCTGTGCCCCCAAGGAGCCCCCTGCATCGTGCTGTTAATGCCTTCTCCTCTCTGGTCATATATTCCAACAGTCCTCCCCTGGAGGGAGGCAGAGACAGCGTTGACTTTTCAGGGCTGTTGTGAGGGTTCATCGTGATGAAGGATGGATGTGTGTGTACATTACAAATATTCGGTGACTCTAAACTACTTAGGGTACTTCCTCTGTTTTTTCCCTGAGATACACTAACTATTTTGCTAAATTAAATGCAAAGTATACAGCAAGATATGTTCTTTAGGATATGTAGTTGACACAAATATCATAATGAAGATAAAATGATAAAAGGAAATGCTTGGTTCTCTAGAATTTGTATCGTATTTATACTTGACCTTTCTCTGATAAGAAGACCATTTCTCAGTCATTGGAAGTCCCACTGTGGAGTGGGTTGAGGGGAGCAGGGATTTTATTGGGTGGGGAAACTAGGGTGGGGAATGGACATATGGGAAAAAGAGGGTAGGGTATTTAACTTCGGACTGATGTGTGTCTGCTCAGGTGGATATTGGATCACCAGCACGATGTGATGTTGTCCCAGTCAAATCTTAATTTTACTCCCCCAAACACTGCAAGTAACTGTTGTCTACTTTCCTGTCTGTTGTAACAATTTATCTACAAGGATATAGTTTATCTATTTTGGTAAATAGTTTCAATCTTATTTTGTATTGATTTTTTAAGTTTTCTTTTTTTAGTAGATTAGACTGTCCTGGGACATGGAGCTAACATTTCCCAAAAATGTGTGTGCTATCACAATGTTTCCAATGTTATTAGTGGTTAGCTTATGTTTGATATTATGTTTGGTTGTAACATTAACTATAACTTCAGACTTATGTTGGGGGTAAGGATGGCGATCAATAAAGAAGGATTTTCTAGCACTGATAAAATTTTATACTCTTGAGATACAAGGAATTTTATGAACTCCAACAGAATTTGAGCTCGTTTTGCTAACAAAAAAATTTCATGGAAAAATTTTTATCTTGGGTTGAAATGTATTGTTCCTTAGAGGAATAATTTTTAAAAAATTAATTTGGTATATTCATAACTAAGGAATTTTTTTCTCAAAAGTGATATTTGGGTTATGATGAGGAGATAATGATTTTGAGTAACATCCTTTCTTTCCCTAAACCATTATGTTCCATTTGGAAAATTTGCTATCTGATGCCTTTTTAAATTTCCTAAGTCGAAAATTATGTTTTGTGTGTCTTTGTATTGGAGCTCACAGTCTTTCAGTGTTATTCTTTTTCAAGGCAGGGGACAGTCTCGTCCCAAGCTCCTTCTGAGGGAGAATGACTAGCTTCCTCACAATGCAAGATTGGCTACACCCACACGCTGACAGGGACCTCCTTTACGAGATCTTTTTTATGTCAAAAAAACAAGATTTATCTTTTGTAACCATCGTGGAAGTCTTATGCTTACTACATTGACATGTGTTTAATGCTCCTTTTGTTAAATTTTTTTTAAAAAAGGCAGCTTTTTAAAATGGTTCCTTTTTACAATACTGGGCTCTCTAGACATGAATACAGTTTAACTCAGAACCAAAAGACTATTTTGCAGAATACAATAGTATTCAGTTGACAGATGAACAAAGGGAGGCCAGCGCGAGTGGGAGGAAACTTCCACGCCAAAGGGACAGTGAAGTCCAGAGTCACGGTGCTGTGTTTTAGTCACTTCCACTCCTTTCTAGAAAGAAAGGCACTGGTGGGAATTGACTGTCCCCTCTCTGCCCTTCCCTCTTGATGGTACCACATAGAGAACTGAATGACCAAGATATTTTAGTATTTCTACGGAACAGAGCAGAGGAGTCCCTTCTATGTCTTTGGGAGGTCAACGTGGTCACTGTCGCTTTACACAAATATTCTTTTTAAAAGTTTATTGCCAAGAACCTGTGAATGTTCTGCAGATGATGAATGTTGCAGATGATGATCATGTGCTTGTATATGAGCTATTTCAGTGACACTCCATTGGGTTTTTAAAAACAGTTTCCCTTCATTACCATTGCCTTATGAATATTTATACTCTTTCTTAGAAAGAAAGAAATGATAAAATATTTCACAAAGCTTGTAGCTCTTCCTTCTTTGCCTCAGTGTGTCAACCCTTTCCCCCTATGTTGTCATCTCGTTGCAGAGCTCTGCCTTCTCCTTCGTCTCCTTCAATACCCCCTTGGCTTTTCCTAAATATGCTTCTTTCAACTCTCTTATTTGCTTTATGTGCTGTTTTGAGGTCAGTAACTAAACTCACCTTTGTGTAGCCTGGCCTGCTCCGTGGCCAGCGGCCAAGATCCTGGGAGCCCCGAGTGACTGATCTGCCCCGTGGTTCGTGTCCCTAGATAGGAAGGATGAGTGGTTCCAATTACACTTCCCCGACAAGCAGTTAGTTGCCTGTCTTCTGTGAGGTAATTTTTTTCTTTTTTTACTTGGAGTTGCTTGGACACATTACTCTGATGGACATTCTCAAGGAGGAGGGCCGAGGCAGCCCTGTGCTGTGTGCCTCTGTGTGGAGAATATTTCCTCAGGGTGAAAGCCCCACTGAACTCCTTCTCTAGGCTTTTCTTTCTCTACCCCTATATGTACCTTCCAGTACTTCTTACTGAACTCTCTCCACTCACTCCTCTCCCCTCCTCATCTGTCCCTCCCCCTTCCCCATCTTTTCCAAGCCTCAGCCCCCCTCCCCTTCTGCTCCTCTCCAAGACCTCATTAAAACTCTCCTGATTTGGAGTGCTTTAGGAGAAATATGGCCAGCCCCAAATTCTGGCCTACCTGGATTCTCAAATCCTCTTAAGCTCTCATAAATTCTTCTAGATATGCAGACACCCTGGAATAGTCTCATGTTTCTTCTTTTGATCAGAAAACTCAGGCGGGCAAGTCTACTTTACCCATACTTATGTTGACCTGTCTGTTCAGAGAAACACTACTCTTTTCCTTCATACTTCTCTCTTTTATAACCCATCTCTGTTGTCACCTTGATCTGGCATTTTCTTTCTTTCCTCGTCTTTGAGATCATTTTCGTTTCTATCTAGCTCATTCTCTTCTCCATTCTTTTCGGCCAGTGGTCTTAGCTGCTTGTATTTGCCTTTCTGTCTTCTCTCATTTTCTTCTCCTGCCTCTAAACCATGATTTTTCCCTAGCACCTTTTAATGCCTTTGTATCATCCTTTCTTACAATTTTTAGTACATTTTTAACATCTAATTTATCTCATAAAAATAAGTGCACTTTTTAAAAAAAGATTTTATTCATTTGACAGAGGGAAACACAGCGAGAGAGGGAACACGAGCAGGAGGAGTGAAAGAGGGAGAAGCAGGCTTCCTGTCGAGCAGGGAGCCCGATGTGGGGCTCGATCCTGGGACTTCTCCGGGATCATGACCTGAGCCGAAGGCAGATGCTTATTGAGCCACCCAGGTGCCCCCAAATAAGTGCATTTTTATGTTTAATCCGTACCGATGGGATCTGATTTGTGACCTACTAAAAAGTTGCTCTTAGGGCTTGACTTCTGCTTTAACCTCACAAAGGAATGAGTGGTATAGACTACAGCTCATAGCAAAGTCCTTGTAGGGGCTGGGCTGGCTTCATCAGGATTACAGATACTAAATCAGAACCCTGGAAATAATGACTTCTATGTCTTTGTAACGGATGTCTTAACTAGATTAGAAATTTCCCCTTTCTGCCTATGACCCCTTCGTGCCTCCTGGGAGCTGTAGAGTGCTCTAAATTGCCTTGATTTTATGTTTTCAGCTTAAAAAGATTCTTGTCTTGTAAAATGATTTCTAAAACAGTGCATTCTCTTTATTCTTTTCTCAAATAAGGAGGAATAACGTGGTACTTTAGCAGGTGCAATGAAGGTTGAGAATTTTCTTTTCCTTTGGTCAGACAGCACTGGTGTGATGGGTCTTCACAGCCTCAGGGTTTAGATCTTTATGGACTTCACTGGTAGATTTAGCCTCACTGGCGTCATGATATTTCCTTGGAGATACAGTCTCCTGTAGTCTGACAGTTTATACTGACTTAAAAAAAACAAACAAACAGATTTTTTTCATTGAATTTTATTTTCTCAGTGTTCCAAGAGTCGTTGTTTATGCCCCACACCCAGTGCTCCATGCAGTACGTGCCCTCAGTACCCACCATCAGGCTCTCCCATCCCCCTCCCCCCTCCCTCCAAGACCCTCAGTTTGTTTCTGAGTCCAAAGTCTCTCACGTTTCGTTTCTCTCCCCAAATTACTCTACTTCCCATTTCCTTTCCTTCTCCTACTGTCCTCTCTATTACCCCTTATGCACCACAAGTAAGTGAAACCATGTGATAGTTGACTTTCTCTATTTGGATTATTTCACTCAGTATAATCTCTTCCAGTCCAGTCCATGTTGCTACAAAAGTTGGATATTCATCCTTTCTGGTGGAGACGTAGTATTCCATTGTATATATGGACCACGTCTTCTTTATCCATCATCTGTTGAAGGGCACCTTGGCTCTTTCCACAGTTTGGTGATTGTGGCCATTGCTGCAATGAACATTGGGGTACATATGGCCCTTCTTTTCACTACATCTGTATCTTCGGGGTAAAAACCCAGTAGTGCAATCTCCACACTGAAAAAAACAGAATTTTTAAATACACAACCAACTGATGCTTTATTCCTAGGCAGAAGTTCCTAATCTGGCTCAGTTGGACCATGGTTTTAATTTTAGGGCAGCCATGGGGTTCAAAGGTCACTTTTTGAGGATCCCATGAATCTCCTGCACTGGAGATTTTTATGAGTTTATGCACCCTTTTGAGAACAGAGCCAAAAATTCATTGGCTTCTCAAAGATATCTGAGTCCCCAAATTTTAGAACCTCTGCTTTAAGCTACACATGTGATCATGTGAGAATCCATATGCTTTTCAACTTCCTCTGTTCATTGAGTGCCCTTTCTTCCGGTGGATCTACTGCTTCCCATGTCCCCATGTCAAGGAACTTAACCTACTTTTATTTACCCACACTTGTAGGAAGTAGGGCTATGGGAAATACTCCATTCTGAATTAGTTTGGAAACTACACATTGCATGCCTTGCATTTCCTGAGCACTGTGCCAGCCTGGAAATGTAAAGATGCCTTAGGTGTGGGCTCTAAATGAGTGAATGGGGCAACAAAGACAGAGACAAGTGCTAGAGACAAGGGAGGTGACAAGTGGCCTAGGATTCAGAGGAAGGAGCGGCTGACTGCCAAGGGGAGATAGAACAGGGAAAACAATCTTCTTGGATGTACAACGTGTGGTGTGTAGCATTTTGATGGCACGGGAGTTCGTGTCATTAAGATAATTTAATGATAGTGTTAGAAATTGATTAATGGCCATCACAACTGGCAATAGAATTTAATTTCAGCATGTGTGTGATGGGCTCTCCCATTCATTCCTCCAATTGCCTCTCATTTTGGATGTGAACAGATTTATATAAAGTGCTCCAGGTATGAATTTTATTTCCTGGGTTCTCTGTTTCTCTTCAACAAGCAAAGGAGTCACCTTCTAGTCTTTGATGTGAATTTCTAGGTAGTCCTTTAGAATCCTTCAATAAAGCTCTGTTCTTTTATTCCTGAACTCTCTCTCTCTCTCTCCTTCCTCCTTCTGGGTAAACACTTCCTTGTAGCCTTGACCTTTAAAATGTAAGCTTTGAAAGCAAGTTAGTTAGAGCTGGGATGTTTCATCCTGTAAGTTTGATGAAGAGAACGATTTCAGGAAATATGTCCTAACAAGATCAGAGACGCCATGAGGACCACACCAGTTAAGGTAAGAGTGGCAGACAGTATTCAAACAGGAAAGTTCCAATAGAAAAGGAAGGAAGGAGATTTCTTAACATCATAGTTTGGCTGGAGAGCTTCCCAAAGTCATGCACTGTAGTCAATATTTAATTTTTTGGCACGTGCCTGTTTTAGTCATTTCAACAACAGGTCTCTAGACAGAGGTCTTTCTTTATCTAAGCCATTTCTTGATGGAGTCTTTTGTTTCTCGGGACTTAAAAATAGCCAGGGGATACATAGGCCAGACACTGCCCCTCTCCCCCCTGCTATGCTTCTCCGCCTTGTTAGTGGCTAGCTTCTAGCGCTGCTGACCAGCCATGAGGACCACGTGGCTCCAGCATCTGGCTCCCTGTGGAAGACACAGGTGGCAGAGAAGCGGTGTGAGGAGAAAAAGGCCAGGGCTAGACCAGGACTTGTCAGGAGGAAGGACTCCCATGTGGAGTGAAAGATGCTTCGCATATGTTTTCTTCTTACTTGTTGGAAAGGCCACTGGGAGATTCAGAACCAAATTGGTAATTCACCTCTTACAACTGGGAAGATTTTATGGCCTGCTTATCTCTCTTCCACATGCTCTTTAAATTACATTTTTTCCTGGCTCTGATGTTCATTTTAATTTGTATTTCACTATTTAACGGTATGCATTCTTGGTGAGCTCTTCAGATCTCATGGAATAAGTTAGGCTATAAAGAAATAAGATGTTCATTGGAGCACTTAAAATTTCAGTATATTCTTTTACTGTTCCTTGATAACACCTTCGTGATTATGATGTGTTTTAAGACCATTAGAGTAAAGATGGGTATTTGCAACCTGGCTCTGACCCAGTAAAGTAGGGTTAATTCTCAGAAATGCTGTAACTGATCATTCATGTATGTAGGTTGCTATCAGACTAGTCTCTAAAATTACCCATCTTCTTGCTGTATCCAACCTTGCTTACATTGAAGCCTTTAGGCTTCCTTTCTTTAGACTCTCTGGAGGTCATTCTTAAAGAAGCAATTTTTTTATCTTTAAGATTGTATTTATTTGACACAGAGAATGAGTGAGTGTGTGTGCGTGTGCCTGTGCATGCATGTGTGCGCCCACACACACAAGCAGGGGGAGGGGCAGGCAGAGGGAGGGGCAGCTTCCTCGATAAACGGGGAGCCCCAGGGCCCTGGGATCAGGACCTGAGCTGAAGGCAGATGCTTAACTGACTGAACCACCCAGGTGCCCCAACAAGCAATATTTTACTACCTCCTGTTTGTGAAGGGGGACCCGGTATGCATCTGGCCATCTAAATTGGTTTCCAAGGTCTCTGGCCCTTTGACTGTACCGTGAGCTGGAATCTTCCACTCTGTAAGCCCACAGGCACTGAGCCTCCTCTAGCTTCCTGAGTGAAATCTAATTTGTTGCAAGCATAAGGTCCCCCTGTCCCGAGTAATCCCTTCACCACTGTCTCCCTGTCTGAACTGCTCTTCCATGATAGGTCTTGTCTCTGTGGTTTGGACCCTATCTGTCCCTTTGATATTCCCAGAAGTTCTTCCCAGCTCTTCTGTACTGACATCAGCCCGAGGTGGCTGTTTTTCCCGTGCCTCTGAATCCTGTGATCTGAATTGCTGGTCAGCCTTTTCAGATGTTCGTCTCTCCCAGCCCTGCACATTCCCGTTTGTTCTTGTCTCTATATTGTCTTGTCTCTGGTATCTTTTTTCCCTAGCTCTGTCTCCCCCTGCTTCTTTTAACTCATGGCATTTTTGCTTTATCAGCTAAGTCTCACTTTTCCTTCTGATAATAATCCCATTGTCAGCCAGCATCACACAAGGTAGCATCTGAATATTCTTTATTCTTTTTCTTTTTGTATGTTGATTTCCTATCTTTAATTAGATGGTAAATTTCTAGAGAGAAGGGACCATATCATAGCTCTTTGGACTGTGATGGCCATATGGTAGCTACCTGAGTGATTCCATTCTGTTCATATGTGACAGTTATTCTGCTCAGTGAATGCCATATGAAGAAAATTTCTAGTTGAGAATGTTAGTCTTAAGAATTCTTTGTAGATTTTTGCAACCTACCTCTATGACATTTAGACTTTCACCCCTCTATTACATTAAAAGTATTTGAAGATCAAATGCCAAAAAAGAAAAAAAGAAAGAAAGATAGAAAAACGTTCCATTATTCTTTTGGGGATGCTACATTTTATATTTTGTCCTTTAAGATGTCTTGCTCTGGTGGCCTGGGGTAAAACAATCAAAGAAAATTTGGAAGGGATACCAGCTATAGAATCATTAACATCTTCTTCTGTTAAGACCTTAAGATTTAACAGAGAAAATGCAAATGTCTCACCTTTTCACAGTCACCTTAAAACCACGGTTGAATATGGTCTTTTGAACTCCCTGCAATAGAGAGAAGAAACTTGGAAGAGTTTAAAGAAAGAGCAGTAGTTGGAATAAAAGCAGAATATAAGTATAAGTTTAGGTGTAAGACCGCCCTGAACAGCATAATTGGGATAAAGTTCTTATAATTCCCACTTGTCAACTTGGGAGATTTCTATTAAATTAAGTTTGCATAAATTGAAACCACATTTCTATATTATTAGCAATCATGATTATTCTTTTTGATCTTTTTATTACTGGTAATATTAGAATTTTTTGTTAGCTGGCTTGTACTTCAATGCCTTGCTCTTGTTTTCCTAAAAATTGTCATGATCAGCATCGTTTGTGTATTGGTACCTATTGATTGTGGTAATAAACTAAGCATTGTTAACAAAAACACATTCCATTGTGGACATGCATGGTCTCTAGAAGTGACTGTCTAAGGTCCCCTGGGCCAACATTGAGTGTCAGAGGCCCCGGCTGTGGGGGCCTTGGGACAGGTGAGCAAAGAACAAGATATTTCTCTTGCCCTTCAGGACAGTCTGGAATCAGGCAGCTTGCTGGTCTACCCACAGAGCTGATTGCGCCCCATCAGAGTCTTTTGCAAGCTCCTTGGGTCATTCTTTCACACACCGTAATCTGTGCAAATTCTAGCAACTAATCAGGAGGTGAAGGGCAACCACAGGATAGAGTAGAACCAGTCAGGGTCCATAGCTCTTAGCATGACTATAAGTTAGAAAGCTCCTTCTGTAGATTTTGAGCACCAGTTTTAGAATTAAGGAGATCAAAGAGACTGCAGGTAATTTTCCTGTGTGGGTCTGAGGCATCAGGTGGAGGGGCTGGCTTGGTTTTGAGAAGCAAACTCAAGGTATGTCTTCATAACAGTAAATTCTCCCTTACTCGCTCCCTATTCTGCCCCATTGTCTTTCCCTCTCCCTCAACCTTTTATTTAAAAATAGAAGTAGGTCATTTTACTTATAGATTACTTAGGCAAAATTAAGTAATAAGGAAAATTAAGTAATAAGGAAAATTTAAAGGAACTTCTTGTTAACTCTGAAAAGAAATACCTTATTCCTTAACTGTTTTAGTTTTAACCCAAATCTAATCCATAGACTTTGATTGAGTCATGGTTTTTTCTTTTAACCTAGAGATACACCTTCTCAGAGTCTCACCAGTTCCCTGTCAAAGATTCTCTTAATTTATGTCAGTGCAAATTTCAACTAAGAAAGTGATTTCATGAATTGCTGTGTTTATGCCCAGATTTCTGCCCCTCCCTTGTATACCTCTTTTTCTTCATTCTAAGGGGGAGAGGAGGAAAGGAGGGAAAGAGAAAGAAAGAGATAGAGTCTCAGGGCTTAACCTGGGACTATGGTTTTCTCTCACCCAAAGTTAAATTTCCAATTTACTCCATTTTGAAAATTAAAAAGGCTCTATGACAATCGATAATATAAATATAAATAATATTCACTTTTTTTGGAAAGAAGAACACATTCATATGCTCTTTGATCATTTGCCTTTGTCACTTAATGCATCACTAACATTCTTTTGTGTTAATTGGCATAAATCTGTGGTAGTCTTCTTTTTTTTCAATTGATGATTTTATCTTTATTTTTTTTTTCCAGTGTTCCAAGATTCATTCCCCATTCCCCACACCCAGTGCTCCACGCTTTAGGTGTCCCCAGTACCCACCACCAGGCTCTCCCATCCCTCCACCCCC
>PITA01012757.1:0-60386 GCA_004023965.1 Spilogale gracilis | reverse complement strand
TTTTTTTTTTTTTTTAAGGATTTTATTTATTTTATTTGAGAGCAAGAGCAAGAAAGCAAGAGAGTACACAGGAGTATGTGTGGGGAAGGCAGAGTGAGAGGGAGGAGCAGACTCCCTGCTGAGCAGAGAACCCAACAGGACCCCAGTACCCTAAGATCATGACCTGAACCGAAGGCAGATGCTTAACCAACTGAGCCACTACCCTCCAGGCACCACGGAGGGCAGGCGCCCCTATCCTCCAGCTTCTTGTTGCACATTTCATTTTCCCTCATGCCCTGGGGCTTCTGTGCAGTATTCTAACAATACAGAATGAGTGCATGGGGTGTGCATGCATGTGCGGAGCAGTGTTCATGCTGTTTCCTTCCCTTCTCCCCATGCCCCGAGTCAGCCCATGTGTCCAGTAAACTTGGCTTTGGACACAGTAAAACTTCCAGCTCCCCTTTCAGCTAATCCCCCATTTTCTACTCTCTTGATCCTCAGAAGACAGCTTGGTTTGGAAGAAATAATGTAGGTTTGCACAGACAGATGTGGGTTCCAGTTGTTTCTTTCCCCTGTTGTTGGTTGTGGCACATTTCTGAACTTCTCTGATTCTTACATTCTCCTGAATTTACAATGAGGATGTGGATGCCTCATTCATATGGCTGGGGGGAGAAATAAATGAGAAAAGACACATGAAACATTTAGAACAGCACTCAGAGAAGATTCGTTTTTTTTTTTTTTTTTTTTTTTTTTTTTTTTTTTTTTTTTTTTTTTTTTTTTTTTTTTTTTTTTTTTTTTTTTTTTTTTTTTTTTTTTTTTTTTTTTTTTTTTTTTTTTTTTTCCCTTGGGCCCTTTAAAATACTTTCCCCTAATTCACCCTCATGCTTAGCCTTCACAAACATCCTTTGAGCTAAGTTGGGCAGGAGTTATTGAGAATATTGACTTTGAAATACTGATAGAAATAATAGACTAAATAAATGAATGGGGTAAAATAGATAGCTCTTTCTTACAGTTGTATCCCAATTAATAAATGTAGAAGGAAGGAGGGAAAGTGGAAAATCGCATTATGCAGTCACCACTATAATAATTACTACTGACAAGATCTACCGATGTATACTAAAATTAATGGGTGAAACTTCAACAAGAAGCAGGATATTTGCAGAATCTCAAAGTATCCACCCCCTGGGTGTTTATTAATTATAAAAGGAAAATTGTAGCTTTATAGTAGAGAGTCTAGTGGATACTAGTATCAGCTTCCCAGGGCTGATGTAACCAAGTTACCACAAATGAAGGGGCTTAAAAAAAATAAAAATGTATTCTTTCACAGTGTTGGAGATGAAAAGTCCAAACTCAAGGTGTCATTAGGGCTGTGTCCTCTCCAGGCTCTAGGAGATAATCCATTCCTTGCCTCTGCTAGTTTACGAAGGCACCAGGCATTTTGTGGCTTGTGACTACGTAACTCCAGACGTCTGCCTTCATCTCCATATCAGCTTCTCCTCTGTGTCCTCGTGCCTGTCTTTCTGTCATACGGACATGTGTCATTGGATTTAGGACCCTCCTGGATAATTCAGGATGACTTTCTTTTGCAAGAACCTTAACTTCGTTACATTTACAAAGAGCCTTTTTTCCCCAATAAGGTAATGTTCACAGGTTCTGGGGACAAGGATGTGGACTTATCTTTTTTGGGTTCACCAGTTCAACCCAGTACCTCACTTGAACCAAGTGGTCAAGGCTAACATCACTGGGAATGAGACAGATGGACACCCTGAAATCCCTGAAAGGAAGCACCGAGAAGGGCACAATACTCTGTGTTACGCTTTGCCCAAAATGCATTCCCTCTTTGTCATCCTGAGAGTATGTCAGGCACACCCAAAGTGAGTGACCTTCTACAAAATAACTGGCCAATACTCTTCAAAAGTGTCAAGATCATGAAAGACAGGAAAAGCTGAGGAAATGCCCCAGTTAAGAGAGGACCAGGGAGACATAGAAACTCAGTGCCACGAGCGGTCCTGGACCGAAACAGGAATGTTAGTGAAACACCTGGTAAAATTCAAGGAAGGTTATGGTTTAGTTAATGGTTTCTGTCATTGTTAATTCCCTGCCTTTAAAAAAAAAAAAAAAGATTTTATTTATTTATTTAATAGAGAGACAGCGAGAGAGGGAACGCAACAGGGAGAGTGGGAGAGGGAGAAGCAGGCTTTCTGCTGAGCAGGGAGCCCGAAGCATAGTTTGATCCCAGGGCCCGGGGATCATGACCTGAGCCAAAGGCAGACACTTAAAGACTGAGCCATCCAGGTGGAACCACAATTCCCTGGTTTTGATTATTCTTTTATGTGTGATTTTAACTTGGGAAGAAGCTGAGTGATGAAAGGATAAAGGAATTCTCTGGACCAGCTTTGCAACTTCTCATATTCAGAATAAGAGGTTTAAAGACAAAGAGTACGGAGTCTGGAGCAAGACCGGTAGGGTCAGAATCCTGGTCTTACTGCTTAACTGGCAGTGTGACGGTGATTAAATTACTGTTCTGTGCCTCAGTTTCTCCCACGAAAAATGGTGAGACTCATTTCTGCTTCATGGAATTAAAATGAGGTTACATGTAAACTCTACAAATATTGGGTCATCAGTTTCATTGATATTGCTACTATTATTGTTCCTATTGGACAAATGATAAAACCAAGGATAAATGAGGAAGTTCAGACATCTCCATTCTAAGATCACACAGCCAGTGCCTGAGCCCAGGATCAGACTTCAGATTCTGATTCTGGAGGCACCTGGCTGGCTCAATCAGTAGACTATGTGACTCTTGACCTCAGGGTCATGAGTTTGAGCCCCACGTGGGGTGCAGAGTTTACTTTAAAAAATTGTTTCTGAATCCACGTGATCTCTCTAAGACATTTCTTCTTCTAGGGCAAAGAGGGGAAGGGACCTTTCAGGGGCCCATCTCCACAATCATCGAGTTACAGCATGCTGTGTGTTGATAGGTCAGGCCTGACTCTGCACTGTGGAAGATGATGACTAGTTCTTCCTCATTGTGAACGCTTGGAAGTGAGGGCAACAAATATTTCCTTCTTTTTTTTTTTTTTTTTTTTTTTTTTTAAGATTTTTATTTATTTATTTATTTGACAGAGAGAAACACAGCCAGAGAGGGAACACAAGCAGGGGGAGTGAGAGAGGGAGAAGCAGGCTTCCTGCCGAGCAGGGAGCCCGATGTGGGACTCGATCCCGGGTCTCTGGGATCATGACCTGAGCCGAAGGCAGTCGCTTAACCAACTGAGCCACCCAGGCGCCCTGGCAGCAAATATTTCTGACTGAATTCTAAATGAATGAATGAATGAATGAAAAAAAAAATATATACACACACACACACACACCCTCAGCCTCTTTAAAACACATCTAGTCCAATGCCCTCATTTTAGAGTGAAAATACAGGAAACTAAGCCCATAGGTCTCCGAGGAACTCGGTGTCATATGACAGGTCCGTGCCAAAGCTGGCTTTGGGGGCTAGACTGGGGGACGGCGTGCATAGGCACCTCTCGTGTGTCCATGTTGGTGGGTGGTCCCCTCTGTGCCCCACTTGCTAGAGGTCCCCCAGCTGTGGTCTGTGCTCCACAGAAGGCCTCTGGCTCCGTGCTGTGGGGGCCGTAAACATATAGATTCTGTGCAGCTCTATCTCAGAGCCTCGTCTAATCGTCAGCACATCCAGCCATCCAGTCAAACAATTACCCAATTCAAACTTCTGCTGCTAATGTTCCCCAGCTCAAGGGCGTCTTTAATAGCAAAATAATACTTGTTTTTTCTTCCTTCCCTCTCTGTTTTTTCCTAATCTCTCCCCAATGAGACATAACATTAATTACCGCAGTTAACAGAAATTCTGTCTCCATTACTGCCTGCCACCTTTTCCATCGTGGCTTCTGCCTCTGAAATTCCTCTCTTGGATGAAGAGGGTGAGGGGGTGTATGCAGATGTGTGATTATATTTATTCGTAGTTTCTCTGCTTACCTCCTTTGTGCTGGATTTTAAGCCAGGCATAATCTGTGTTTTCACCACGGTGGGGGGTACACAGGAGTATGAATGTGTGTATGTTGTTTCCCTGTGTCTGCTTCCTAATCTAGCTGTCATTTTGAGCTAATTGTGTTGTTTCCTCTTGTGTGGAAGGAAATCTTATCTGTTTTGGATTAAAATTCAATGAAGGTCATAACAGCTGGAAAACTTACCAGACTGCTGCAATTAATGTTCATTTGGCTTTGATAAATTGGAACGTTCCCCTCAATAGGACTGGAGTGGATTTCAGAAGCAATAATTCTTCCATTAACTCAATGATTCCACATGTGAAGGAAGACCTTGTCCTGCCTTTGTTTGTCATCTGTCACTTGGAGGAGCTGGGCATATGTCGGAGATGATTTATTGTCATCGCAGTGCCTGGTTGTATCAAAGCATTTAAAGCCACCAATTGTTGTGGCCCCTTGTAAATTGCTTGCTTAAACAAATTGTGAGGTTGGAATTAAGGTGGAAAAAATCTTTTGTGCCCCTGTTTCTACTCATGGGTTTCCACAGTGGTGGAGTGTTACAAGTTCCTTTCAAGGGCAAGGTGGAAATGAATCTGTCATAAGAATAAGGGGTTCCTGGCTGGCTCAAGTTTGTTAAGTGTCTGCCTTCGGCTCAGGTCATGATCCGGGGGTCCTGGGATTGAGTCCTGCATCGGGCACCCTGCTCAGGGGGAGCCTGCTTCTCACTCTCCCCACTGCTCATGCTCTCTGTCTGTCTGTCTGTCTCTCTCTGTCTCTTTCAAATAAATAAACAAACAAACAAACAAATAAATAAATAATAGATAGGTAGGTAGGTAGGTCGGTAGATAGATAGATAGATAGGTAGATAGATAGAATAATACTGAGCAGTTATTCTCCAGCTTCCAATGTGCTGGGAGCTTAATGCACATTGTTTTCTTTCTTAAAACAATTGTTTAGGGTGTTTTGTCCATGTGACCTGGGAAAAGACTGAAGTTCATCAATAATAAGCATTCCCTGCATCATAAACAGCATGAAATTAGAAGCCAAGTATCTTGATTCTAAATCTCTTGCATTATTATCCTCAGACAGTAGGATTTTTTTTTTAATTGCTTAATATTACACCCTACTGTTTACTGCTGGTATTTCCCTAGGTGTAGAGCAAGATCTCCTTCCCACATAAGAATTACCTGGGGTGTTCATTTAAAAGGCAGTTTCCTGGGTTCTGTCCCAGCTGTGCTGGATCTGAATTCCTGCTGGGGGCTTCTGGGGGGTCTGCATCCTGGGAAGCCCTGCAGTTACTATTTGTGGAGAATCACTGAGACCAGCAAGGAGAATGTCATACCCTTGACCTGCCCATTTAAAAAAATGATTGCATCCTTCCAAAAACCCTGCCAGGCAGGCATCATTATCTCCATTTTATCGATTGAAATATCGAGGTACATCAAGTTAAATGGTCTTGCCCGAGGTCACACAACTAGGGAGCGACTGAAATGGGATCTAGACCCTGCATTTGCCCCACTGGCCAGAAGGCTCTGGCTCTTAATGTCTCATCTCCATCTCATCTGTCCCTGTCTTTGCCCAGCTCTGTCTGTATCCTCCCTTCCTTCTCTAAAACTCTTCAGGGGCCCAGGCAGGAGCAGCTATGGGCTCTCCCCATAGACACCCTCTTCAGTTCCTCTTTCATTATAGTCCTTATGTGTCCTGATGTTCCCCTAATGAAGCATCTAGGGGCCTGCCCTGTCTTGGCCTTCCTTAATAAAGAGTGAAATATATGTTGGTGTCTGTGCCAGGGGTTTTGTTTCGATGGTTCACAGAGCTACTGTAGGCTTTTTAGGGGAAGATACAAGGAAGCTCCCCCTCCCTTCATTGCAGATGATCTCAGGTAAAGGACGCTCCCCTGCAGGGCAGGTCTGCACTGTTACAGTAATTACAGCAGCATGGCTGAGAGGAATGGAGAATCAGCTGCACCTGGCTCTGTCATCTTTGCTAACTGTGGGATCCTGGGCTAGCTGCTTGCCCTCTCTGAGCCTTGAGGTAAAATAGGTATAACAATGGCACCTCCCCGTCTCAAGTCATTGCCACAAATGGAAGTGTGCATATTATGTGCAAGTTTGTTCTCTGATAACTAGAAATTTCTCAATAGATTGTAGGTGTCCTTGATGCTCAGACACCGTTCACCCACGGACATTAATAGGACATGCTGCCATGTAACGTTTCCTTAAAACCTCCTGACAATATATTAAGTAGGGTTTTTGTTGTTGTTGTTTTATGTCATTTTATAGCTGAGCCTCAGAAAAAGGTCTTGTTTAGAGCCACCCAGTTGGTCAGTGCCAGGAAAGGGAGTTCTTGGATCTCTTCCAGAATGTCTAGGTGGACATTTGCCTAAAGTTCTGAAGACCAGGCCATTTAAAGTTCAGGGTGAAATTTGGTCTGGACACGGGCTCCCCTCACCTTGAGGTTCAGAGGGGCAGGTGTTGCAGACTGAATTGCGCCTCCCCACCCCACCCCCACCGAATTTTCATATAATGAAGGCCTAACCCCCCCATATGACTGTATTTGAAGATGGGCCTCTACAGAAAGTAATTAGGATTAAGTAAGGTCGTAAGAATGAAGCCCTAATACAATAGAACTGGTATCCTTTTAAGATGAGGAAGAGACACCAGTGATGCATGTATATCATGGAAAAGGCCGTGTGAGGACACCGTAAGAAGATAGCCATCTGCAAGGCAGGAACCAATCCTGTGGGCACCTTGATCTTGGACTTCTGGCTTCTAGAATGGAGAAAAAACACGTTTCTGTTTCGAAGCCACTCCGTCTCTGGAATTCTGCCAGGCAGCCTGAACTAACAGAGCAGGATGTCGTGGTTCTTGCCACTCCAGCCCCCGGTGGCTGGGGGAGTAAGGGTAGCTGGCCTCTGCAGTGGTTCCTGGAACAAAGGGGAAGAACAGAAAGAGTGGGGGGAGGTGATCACAAAGCAGAAAGGGGACAGCATGGAAAGGGAAGAAATTATATGTCACTATTTGCACTGTCACACTCTGTTAAATTTTACAAAGTTCCACCTCTAGTGATTATTTACAGAGGAGATGTGTAAATATGTGCCCGTTTATCAGATGAGAAAACTGAGATCGTCCAAAATCATGCAGGACCTGGATGTTGAGTCTGGAGCCCATGCCCTCAGCAAGAGCACAGTGATTAACACCAGTGACATTGGAAGAACAGCTAATTTCGAGGAGCGACCCCTAGCTCACGAGGTTTCTCCACCTCCTCCCTGTATGACCTGGAAGAAGTTGTCTAACCTGTCACAGCCTCACAGCGGTGAGTGAGGTCTCAGCGAGGTAATGGGGAAGTGCTCTGTGAATGGGAGCTGTGGGGCACAAACCCTCTCTTTGTATTTTCAATATCCTGTTTCTGGGCTTTAAACTGAGGACTGTCACTCCTATCTTCAAAGATAGCATCGAGTGAAATGAGATAAGAGAGGAGAACCCTCAGGATTGCGCCTGGCATATAACAGACGTTCAGTTCGTGACGGCTGTGGTGAGGATCGCCGGTGTCCTCCTAAACATCATGTGGATGAGACGCTTGTCCATTGGGGAATCTCTTCGATCAATCAGAGTCCACACTGATCGTTTTCTGGTCTATTCCACCCCAGGCTGCTGTTGGGAAAAGGCTAGCAGCCAGAGGAGGTGATGGCTGGGATCTCGGGGCCACCTTGGGGACCACCTCCTGTTCCTCAGAAGGTGAAGACACGGCTGGCCTGATCAAGTGGTGCAAAGTGAAAAACGAACTTGTGGAACAGTAGCACCATCTGTGTCATCATTTCTGCATCAAGAGGTCAGCCGGCTTCATAAAGTGTGCGGCTGCCGGAGCGGTCTTTGTTTAGGAGTTAATTAGGAGCAGTGGAGAACTGCTGCTCGTGCAGATTTGGTCTCTGGAAGTTATAGAAAGGAGATGGATTTTAGATAAATGTGTTTTCACCCTTTACCACCGTGTGAAAGGCTATGTATCCGAGCAGGGGTGCAGGGAGACGGGCATTGAAAAGGAGCACAGGCCCCCCTGCACATCCCACTTCTGTGAGTCCAAGTGCATGGCCCATTGTTTTGGTTGCTGCATTTGGGACATAGGTAACATATTGGTATTAACAATAGCATAGTCTTCTGGGTGTCTCATGTGCCAGGCCAGCAGCTTATCCAATCTATTTGTAACTGCGGCTCTTTGGTTAGAAGTGATGGAGCTCAGGCTTGAACCCTGGGTTGTGAGAGGTCAAGGCCCACTAACTGGGAACCTTTGGGACAGTAAATGAGGAAGGCGCACAGCCTGAGGGCTAGATGGGCCTAAGTCCATCTAGCTTCTTTGCTATGGCAGAACCTCCTCATCTTCCCTGTAAGTGTTCCAAGTAACCATTGAAAGTGTTGAAATCTGAGCGAGGATTTGCAAAGAGTGTTCTTACAAACCACAGGGATTCTCATATGGGGGCCAGTGAGGACCATTTATACTTTCATGAGCCAACTCTGTGTGTGTGTGTTTTAAGATTTTATTCATTTATTTGAGAGAGAGAGAGAGAGTCAGTGAGAGAGGGAACACAAGCAGGGGGAGTGGAGAGGGAGAAGCAGGCTTGCTGATCAGGGAGCCCGATGCAGGGCTAGATCCCAGAACCCTGGGATCATGACCCGAGCGTAAGGCAGACACTTAACCACTGAGCCACCCAGGTGCCCCAAGGCAACTCTGTGTTGACATAGAAGTTACCCTCAATGAATGCATTGTACCTTATGAATAATAATAATAATAATAATTGCTAATATTTGTACAGTTCTTTGACAGTTTCGAGACAATAACCACATATCAACTAATGCACTTTATCTTCAGAACCATTCTTTGTTATTCAGGCATTGATATTGTAGCTATTATTAGTAGTATTAATAGCCCTGGTGGAAGCCTAAAAAGGTTTATCATGTCTATGACCTCACAGTGACTCAGTAGTGAAGCCAAAACACCTTGTACCAACTATCTCAGCATCCCCTGGGGATCATTAAAAGGTTAGGGATGCTCTGAGGTGGAAAAGAGAGAAGAGCTTAAGTCAGAGAAGCACAGAAAATCATGGCATGTTAGAAGTATAAGGAAATTTGATGGTCTATGCTTATAAGACCCTCATTTTTTTTAAAGATTTTGTTTATTTGTCAGAAAGAGAGAGAGAGCAAGTAGAGCAGATGGAGGGAGAAGCAGACTCCCTGCTGAGCAAGGAGCCCTATGTGGGACTTGATCCTAGGATTCTGGGATCGTGACCTGAGCAGAAGGCACACACTTAACCAACTGAGCCACCCAGGCATCCTAAGACCCTCATTTTTAAAATGATGAAAACCTGTGCCCACTGACGGGAACTTGGTTCTTTAAATTCGCGCAGCAAGTTAGTGTGACATTGAGGATAAAAAATGGATATGTTTGCATTTAAATCTCAATTTATATTACCTCTACTTTTGACCTTGGACAAGTTAATTAATTTATCTCAGCCTTGGTTTTCTCTTTTGTAAAATAGAGAAAACACTACTAAATGGAGAAGGATTCAATGAGATGATGTGTAGAATGCATATCACAGAATACGGGCCCACTAACTGGGAACCTTTGGGACAGTAAATGAGGAAGGCGCACAGCCTGAGGGCTAGATGGGCCTAAGTCCAGCTCCAAGCTCCTCAGTCACTATGCGACCTTGGGAAAGGCACTCGAATCTTCCTAACCTCAGCTTCCTTCTATAAAAATGAGAATGGTTTATATAGATACTATTTTGTTTGCTTTGTGTATTGAAAATAATCTGTGATAGAGATCATCCCAGAACCTTCCTCCCAGTGAACCTCAGCTCTCAAGGGTCCCAGTGTTCTTCTCTTCCCATTCCATGATTTTCTTTCCCAGCTAGGTGTTCTCCAAGCAAACCAAGAAAGCCCACAGCTCCTTCCTTAAAGCACCACTGTTGACATTTTTCCTTTGGGCATTGGAGCTGAGAAGCAGTCCTGGATCCCAGCCATTTCTATAAAAATCTTCCCAGTGTGGTAGAGTCTTGTGTCTCCTTCAAGCACAGAGCTGGAGGGAAAAGATGGCACTGCGTGTAATTAAATATGCACTCCTGTGTTTGGGGAATGCATTGGGGGGATTTGTCTTTAAAGTGTCATTCTTGTAGCAGAGACACCTGTTATGCTAATAGTGCTGTGTTAGTCTCTCAACTGGGGGCCTGGATGTTTTCTGAGCTGAGCTACTGTGAATATATTATACCCCATGCCGCACTGCACCCCATGGTCTAGCATCTTTTGCTTTTTCTCAAATGTAACCACCTTGGATTCCTAATTTGGCCTCCGTAATGAACCACATGGCGGGGAGAAGTGCTTAAGTTAGTCCCCTCATTAGAGAAAATACCTGATGGGGAAAGACTGGAAGGGAAGCCAACATTTATGGAGCGATTGCCATGTGCCAGGCATCGTGCTGAATGCACAAGCGTGCTCTGCTGTTTAATCTCACTACAGCGATATAAGGTAGGTGTTTGTATTATTTTATAGTTAAAGGAACCGAAGCTCAGAGAGGCTACTGTTTAGTTATGTATTCAACTAATATTTCTTGAATGCCCACCCACCATGTCAAGTACTGTGTTAGACCCTTGTGTGTGTGATCGGACTATAGTGTTTATCAGCCAGAGGCTGACTTGAGATTGTGGCCCCAGGGACACTAGGCAACTTGTCTGAGTTGTTGGCACTGTAGGAACTGGCAGAGCTGGGACTCAGATCTAGGCCTGTCAGAGTCTTGTTTTGAACTTGAAACGAGGATGAGCTTATTCATTCACCACTTCAGTGTTCACGGGACGTCTCCTACGCACAGAGCACTGTGGTGAGCCCTACAGGAAGTTCCAAGATGAAGGCTTGTGTGTCTTCCGGTAGGATCATTGGGTAAAGTATCCAGGGAAGATGAGGTAGCACCATATCAAAGGCACAGACCAGAGACAGTGGAAACACAGAGGAAGAAGAGGTCACTTCTAGCTGGAGGGATCAAGGGAAGCTTCTGAGAGGAAGGGATAAATTGGTTAAATGTCACATGGATGGGGACATCAGTCAGTAATTTACAGTTCTGTGTCCTAGTCAAGATCTCTTGGTGGTAGATGATATTAGCAAGACTTTGGGGTAAGGAATATGCTTCACACTCACTTTCCAAGAGGTTAGTAGATTCCTAGCATGAGCCTCGGTACCAGTTCACCTGGTACCGCTGGCCGATTACTCTGTCCTACAACAAAGCCTGGGGACTGATCAATGCAGGTCAACAGATCTGGCTCCCGCCTGCAGAAAACTCCTAGAGAGGGAAGGGAGTATTAAAGTCATTCTTAGTTAATTCAGGGAAAACTTGGTGGAGGAGGATGAATGTAAGTTTAGAAAGGAACCTTGTAAATGATCTATTCTGGTACTTTCAAATTTTACACCAGAAACCTTTCATCAAATGAAATGTTATATGGACGCCTAACACACCAGATTGGGTCTACGGTGGCTGGGGACTTGGAGGCGTTCAGGAGGGAGCCAAGATCTGTTTGTTCTTATTCACCCCTATGTACCACCAAAGTTCTGCACTAGTGATCATGGCTTGAAAATCACTTATCCCCCTCTACCCTGCATCATGGAACATATGGAGGGACTGTGTTCTGGGAGGAGAATTCCTCAAGCCAGGGTCACTGAGCACACTGAAGCCAGGAACCAGCTGTCTGGTGTCCTGCCCTAAGGCTTTGTACACCATCACGGAGTGAAGCAATTGTTTGTTTTTGTTTGTCTGTGTATTTTTTAACTTTTTATTTTGACACAATTTTAGATTTATGAACGAATTGTGAAGAAAGTACAGAGAATTCCCATATAGCCTTTAACTAGCTTCTCCTCCTGTCAACATCTTTCTTAACCACGGGGCATTTTTCAAAACTGTGGCATTAGCATTGATACAATGCTGTTAGCTAAACATTTTATTCCTTTGGCCTGAATTTTTTCACTGATGCTCCTTTTCTGTTCCAGAATCCACTCTTAGGTACCATACTGCCTTTCGTTGCCCTGTCTCCTTAGTTTCTTCCTTCTTAGGCTTTTCTTGCTTATCACCTTGATATTGTTTAAGAGAAGTGGTCAAGTATTTTGCGGAATGTCCCTCAATTTGGGTTCATCTGATACTTTGTTGTAATCAGATGGGGATTATAAATTCAGACGAAGAACACCACAAACGTGAGGTGGCCTTCTCACACCATCACATCAGGAGATATGTGCTATCAATAAGACTTAGGGCAGATCATGTTAAGGTGTTGTCTGCCAAGTTTCTCCACTCTGAAGTTGTTCTTTTTCATATCCTGTTAGAAGCAAGGGACTAAGTCCAGCATGCACAGGGACCAGGGGATTAAGATGTGCCTCCTGGAGGGAGGTGTGCCAAAGAATGTGTGGATGTTTGTTGAAACCACCAACATAATTAATAAATATTTGGGAGAGAGACGTTGAGACTCTGCAAATATCCTGTTTTTTCTTAAGGCTTTCCCCACTCATTTTATCATTTATCAGTGATTTTCCTGGCAGTGATATATTATTGTAGTGAACAAAAGGGATCTTAAAGCACAACAGAAACAAAAATATAAAGAAAGAAAGAAAAAAAAAAAGGAGACAGGAAAGGAAGAGGAGAAAATGTGCACACTAAAGCCAACCTCTTTTCTAGGTGGTAGACTTGGGTCAGGGTAGGTGTCAGCAAGAAAGGACCTGTGTGGTCCTCACCAGCTTTGCTGACCTCATTCTAACATGAGGGCATTTTAATTGACATCACTGTAGCACTGTCATAACTGTCACACTTGGAGCCCCAGGGAGGCTCTTTTTAACTCTGTTAGGGAAAGGTCAGTGTGGATCAGTGCAAGAACACTTAACTTGCCCCACTTTCCCCCAGGTTTTATCTTAAAATATACCTGGTGAGGAAGTGGATAAAGATTTATCTCTTAAGCTCATAGTTTCTAGGCTTCTGTATGTGTGTGTCTGTTATGTGCACGTTTCCTTTTTGCTTTTGTGGAGGAAGGGAATTACAGATCCTTCCTTTTCCCCTATCTTAGCTTTGGGCAGTCACTTAGAACAGCTTGAATTGTTGACAAGTTTCCATAAGATCTCAATGGGAAAATCTGGCTGGCTTGAAGCTCAATGATGTGCAAGTGAAGGAACCTGGATATACTGCCCATGCCTGGCACACCTTGGGGGTATCTGCTGTGGGTCACTGGGGGTTAAGCATGTTGGATTAGCTCGTTTAGCCCTTGGAGCCAATCGCATGGACGAGGTGGCCTTTGAGATGATTCATGAAAGATTGAGGCTGACAGGAAGTATTCCAGGCAGAAATTAACATGCAAGAACCTCAGGATATGAGGAAATTTCTTACCCATTAAAATAATGGGGAAATTCTTACCTGCGTTACCTAGAATTATTTCTGATTCTGGAGAACTGTTTTGCAGGGATGTGGCTACTTGCTTCAGCAGAGTAATCAAGCACTTGAATTTCCTCTGTATCTTTAACATCTCAGAATGGGAACACAGTACTAGTAATTGTTTCTTAATTGGTTGGTGGGTTGGTTGGTCCACTGGTTGGTAGCAGCTTGAGGCCCATGCAGAGACTGTCTCATTATTATTTTAACTTTGTAGCAGACACTGTTGGGGTCCAGCTCAGATCCCCTTCATATTTACGCTTTCCATGAATGCTGGCCCATCTTCCAGTTGCCAGGACATATGATACTGGCTGAAGCCTCTGTGGCAGCTTAGTGCCTTTCTGCCCACCATTGGACCTCGACTCTTAACTGATGATTGTGGGGGGAGGGATTGATTAATACATGCCCCATGACCCTCGTACCCCAGCAGGATAAACCTCCTTCCTATTGCTCCCTGTAACATCTGACTGGCATAATAAACCATCCCTCATTGGCTTCCTTCCCTTTCCTGTTTTGTTTCCCCATCTCCTACCAGGGGTGCCCTATAATCCCTCTCCAGACAACCACGTGTGCTCAGATCCTTGCTTTCCAAATTTCTTCTGGAGAAACACAAACTCAAATGAGCTGCTTTTATGGCCTGTTGGCCCAGGAAGAGAGAGAGAAAAAAATGACCTCAACTTCTCATTGGTTCCGAGACGTTTGCTAGTAGAAACAAAGCAAAACACCATCACTGTCTGAAGTGATATTCCTTGCGTAGAAGGGGAGAGATTGGCTCAGATGATGCCAGAGTCCTTCCTGAAGTTTCTGTTCTGAAGTTGCAGATCCTGAGCACCTTGATTTCTCCTGTAAGTGTATGAATTTCCTGGAATTTACTTACTGTGTTTTAAAGAAACCTGTGCACTTTCTGCCTACCAGTTCCCATTTTTAAGACTAACTCTTTAGGGTAGCACATCCAGGATTAGGGAAGTTTGAATTCTCCTGTTTTCTCAGACCACTGGTCTTTGACTTTGGATATAAACCCAGAATACAGAAATGCTAGTTATATTGCCTTACCTCTCCCCGCCCCCAATCTTTGTCTCTCTTCATGCCCTGAAGTTTCCATCTGCACACAGGGAAGAGGGCAAACCTGAACTTGAAAGCTCTGACCTATTTTTTTTTCAGACTGAATATAACAATAGGTACCGTTTTCTGAAGGCATAGTACATACCAGGCAGTATGCCAAGCATTTTCCATATATTATCTTGTTTGTTTCTACAACAGCCCTCTGTGGAAGGTACTATTATTGTTTTATCTTGAGGGAGCTAGGCTTGAGAGGGATTATGCAGTTTTCGAAGTTCAGGTGGCTGTTAGTGGTAAAATCCAGATTTGAATCCAAGCTTACCTGAGTTGAAATCCTGTCTTTTACTCATTACCTTCTTCTTTACTGATGAAATTCAGTGGGTATAAGTGGAAGAACCTCTGTGTTCTTCAAAACATTATTCATAAGTAAATGAGGAAGACGCGTAGTGTGTGTGTGTGTGTGTGTGTGTGTGTGTGTGTGTGTGTGTATGTGTGTGTATGTGTGTGTGCGCGTGCGGGTGTACTCAGAACAGGACAGAGAAATGACTCAGCAGCATCTAGGAAAAGCAGATGTGGATTTTACTGGATGATAAACTGAGTGAAGTAGTGGTGTTCAATAACAACACAAAAACTTTCTTTTTTTTGAACTTCAATTTCATCAAAAAAGGGGGGGGGCTCACTTAGAACAAGGTTATTCTGATTTGGTTAGTCATTTCCTGGGATATTGTACTTAGTTGTGGTATTATCCTTGAAAAAAAAAAACCATGATGAGAAATGTGTTTTCCCGGGAAGATTAACCACAGGGTAGTGAAAGCTTTCAAAACCATATTACCACAATTCTGAAAATAACTAGGAAGACAGCCTGGAGAAGAGAACACTTGGGGATCTTGGTGGGGATTATTATTTCAAATCCTAAGTATCTCTTAGGGAGAGGTGGGAGTTAAATTTGTCCTCTGTGGCCTTAGGACACAAGAAGCAATGGGGAGAAAGCCACATGGCAGCTGATTCTAGGTCTATTTTAAAAAGACACAATAACAAAAGCACCCAAAATTGGAATAGGATATTTCAAGAAGTGGTGTTTTCTCCACTGTGCCTATGTTAGGATTTTTTTTTTTTAAATTTGCAAGTGATATAAATCCAACTCAAACTGGCTAAAGGACAAATAAGGTCTCTAATTCTTCAAGGAACTGAGGTAACCAAGGCTACCTTTAGGGCAGGAATGGCTAGATCAAAAGGTCCACACAACATCATCAGGAGTATGTATCTGTTCCCTCACTCTGGTGTCCTTGGGGTAGGTTTCATTCTTGGGCAAACTCTCCCCAGGTCATGTTAAGATTATGTGATACTTTAGGGTCTCCAGAAAGGAAAGCTTCTTACTTTTAACCAGAGTGCTTGGGAAGACTATCATCATTTTCTCATGTGTCCCATTCTATGTTAATTTTCTACTGATGCTGTAATAAATTACCACAAACTTAGTGACCTAAAATGACACAAGTCTATCCTCCTTTGGTTCTGTAGTTCATACATTTAGATGCTTCTCAGTGAGTTATCAAAACTGTCAGTGGCAGGGCTGTGTTCCTTCCAGGACTCTAGAGAATCCATATTCTTGCCTTTCCATCCTGTAGAGGCTGCCCACTTTCCTTGATTTGGGGCCTCTTGTTCCATCTACGAAACCAATACAAGTGAGCTGAGTTCTTTTCAGACCACATCATTCTTACTTCTTCTTCAGTCTTCCTCTTCCATTTGTAAGGACCCTTGTGTTTATGCTGGGCTCATCTGTATAATCAAGGACCACTTACCCATCAGAAAGTTAACTGATTAGAAGTGTTAGTTCCATCTACAACCTTAATTCTCCCTTGCCGTGTAACCTAACATATTCACAGTACCAGGGATACAGACGCAAGCATCTCTGGAGCTTTATTGTGCCTATCACAAACCCCAAATAAGTCACTGTGATGTGCCAAGTGGTCAACCCTGGGTCCGGTGGTCACTCCTGAATGTAGACTTGGGTAATCCAGAGCCAGACCATATATATCAAAAGTGTTGAATGGGGTATCATCTAGTTTCTTAAAGGAAAAGTAGGTCCTTGTTACAAAAGAATAGGAAAGAGATTCCAAGGAGGTTTTAAAAAAATCAACCACAGTGTGGGGTGGGGTATCCAATATTAGGTAAGGGATGAAATTAGGGATTTTTAAAGTTTGGAGATCATATCCTATGGCTATGCCTAACACCAGCAAAAGCAAATAACTGGCCCTAATTGACATAAATTCTATTCTCTATTCTTACATGAGGTCCTAGGAATCCCTAGGCCCAGATTCACTTTCTTGAATCAGCTTGTGAGAGTCATGTGAGATGTTTTAGAAGTGATCCCCCCCACCCAGATTTAGAGTTCCAAGTGTTTAAGGAAAAGCCTAGGATAATGCTGATCAAAAAAAGTATTGATAGGCGCCTGGGTGGCTCAGTTGGTTAAGTGACTGCCTTTGGCTCAGGTCATGATCCCGGAGACCCGGGATTGAGTCCCACATAGGGCTCCCTGCTCGGCGAGAAGCCTGCTTCTCCCTCTCTCACTCCCGTAGCTTGTGTTCCCTCTCTGGCTGTGTTTCTCTCTGTCAAATAAATAAAATCTTTAAAAAAAAGTATTGATGTAATATTTTTCTAAGAAATAAGAATACTATCTCCCTCTCCCAAGAAGGATATTTTTAAGGACATATCCTAAAAGATTTCATGAAAGTCTTCAGCAAAATAATTCCAAAGGGGGGAAGTTCTCTAGAGGAGAAAGAAAAAGAAGGAGGAGGAGAGGAGGAGAAGGGGGAGGAGGAAGAGGTGGAGGAGGTGGAGGAGAAAAAGAACAGAACAGAAACGACAATAACCTTTCTTTTCAAACTTTAAAGCAAAAAGTATGGGGTTGCCCACAACTGAACATTTTCCCCTCCTTGCCTGCTGCTAACTGAAATTGGATGGAACCATGAAATCCTAACCAATTTCAATCCACCACAGGTGACTTGAGTGATACATTTCCAGTCAAATGCACATTTTAGGGCTACAGATGGTGGAAGAGATAGAAAGCAGAGGTAAGAATAGGAGAGTCATGGGAGACATTTTAAAAGAAATAATCTGGTATTACTCTTTTATTTCTGACTTTCAAGTCCACAGTATTTAAGCAGGAAACTTGGCTGGGAAACCCTTCGCCTATAGAGACAACTCCTGAACAAATTTGGCACGAGGAAAGTGGCATCCAGTCCTGCATGTGCATCCACAGGCTTTGAGGCCCTGTAAGGTCTTTTAGGCCCACATCAGTTTAACAGATGAGTTGCCTTAGCAATACCTACCTAAAGTTTAGTGACAAGATGGGATGCTGTCCCTGGTGCTGAAAAAATCATATTCCCCAAACCACTGTACTTCTTAGCCTGATTTCAACTGAAGAACTCAGCCTCAACATGTCTTGGTTCCTCTTTGTGATCAAAGGCCCACCTCTCATTCAGCCTTCATAAGGAAGTGAAAAAGTCCATGATTCCTTCTTATTCCTCTCAAATGTGACATTTTTATCACTAGAATATAACCCTTATGAAAGTGGAGACTTGGTTATATTTACTGTTCTGTCCACAGTGCCTACAATAATATCACATTCATACTAAACA
The DNA here is from genome assembly GCA_004023965.1 of Spilogale gracilis. Classification (NCBI taxonomy): domain Eukaryota; kingdom Metazoa; phylum Chordata; class Mammalia; order Carnivora; family Mephitidae; genus Spilogale; species Spilogale gracilis. Next base: position 42,262 of record PITA01012757.1, on the reverse strand, counting down.
CTTGCTAAATTTGGGTCAAAAGGATTTACTGATCATATGGTTCTCATGTTTCCACTCACTCACTGGAGTAACACACATATATATACACACAGTTGAAAGAGTTAGAGAGGATTTCTGTACCATGCTTTGGAATGTAGGGAATATTTTCAAAATCAGTGTTCCCAGCTGATGCAATCTATATGGTTTTTGCCTCTGCATCTGTGTCTAGCTCTGTGTCTGAAAGGCACATGGTAGGTACCCTGTATTTTTTGTTGAAGTGAACTAGGTTAATTTCACAGATTAAAAAGCTAAAGAGATAAATGGATGGCCCAAGGTCATACAGTTAGTTAATGGTGGGGAACTGTGACATCCTTTACCTCCCCCTGCACAGTGTCACTCTCCAGATCTTTCAGTTCCCTCACTTGGTGACTACATTTGAAGACCACATCAATTTTTCTTTTCCTTCTCAATAACATTGATGTTTTTCTGGTACCAGGTAGGATGTGAATCCCTGGTATACAGATTCTGACAAATTTGGGGAAATGCACTTATGTGCTAAGGAATATGATGCATGTTACCAAGAAGTGAGGTTTGGATCTGAAACCACATGGCTTTGGATCTTTACTCGATCTTGGCACTTGTTTGTGAGGAGGTAGAGTAGGATGATGAGGTGAACTTCTAATGATGGGTCCTTAGAAGAATAGCAGGAGTCCTCTCACTCTCAGTTCACATGGTGACTTGCTCAGAGGAATGCAGAACCCAGCACATGTAACAGTTGGCAGGGACAGAACCCCTTCATCTCACTGCTCTGTATCCATGTGTCCTGCTGAAGGGGCAGATGGCTTTAAAGTTGCATCATCATCCTCAGGGATAAAGTTAGACTGTGACTGACTCCCTTGCCCCAAGGCCACGAGAGTTTCAAGATCATATCTTGGGGAGAAAGGAAGATGGTAGGGCCTAGTAAGAGAAGAAAGGAAGTAGAAAAGGATTTGAGATAAAGAGGTAGAAAGCTTTTGTTGAGCATTCACTCTGCAAGTCATCCTATGGTTGTCACTTTTCCATTCATTGTTGCAGTACTTACATTTGTCATATGTATGAAAAGCAAGGATGAATAAATGATGTCTTTCAATCTTTCCAGCCCTCTAAGATTCAGTACATACTTTATATATAAAGAAACTGAGCAGCAGAGAAAAGAAGCGCAGGGCACCAAGAGAAGGGTTTTGGAGGGTAAGAGTTACCTTGATAATTTCTCCTGGGGAGGGCTCTGAAAGGCACCGGGAAAGTGAAGGGCCAAAGAGGAAAGTGTCCTTCATGAGTAGTCATGCTAATAAATGTGTGGGATCTAGCTTTACTATTTTTATCATTTTACATCTGAGAAAACAGAGGAATGGAAACTTGAAACACCTTGTCCAAAGTCATGCATTCATCAGTTCATCCATTGTACTTATACTGAGTGTCTACTCTGGGCAGAAAAAGTGAAATAGATAATCGTTGACTCTGAAGGATCTGCTTATTTGGCATTTGCCTTTTTCTCTGGCCAGCATCCTCTGGATTAAATGATGGTGGATGTAGGTGAGGTGAAGAACAGAGGGAAGCAAATGAAGCTGTTTCAGGCAGAGGGCACAGCACATGAAGATGCACAGAGGCTTCAAGATCTGAGGGCATAACACTTTTTTGGGAGTGGAAATGATGTATTGTGATTGAGGCACAGGTTGCTTAGGGAAGAGTGGTGGGCAGAAAGAGTAGAGAAGTCTGATGCTAAAGACTTGGATTTTATTCTGCTGGCTATGTAGAAGCAGCAGGTATTTATAAGCAAGCAAAGAATGGGCTTTAGAAACAAGAGTGTAAGTGGTGGAGTGGGGAGGCTGGCTCCGAACTTCACAAGATCCTCTGTGAATTTTTGCTACTACAGCCCAGCCACCTCCCCTGCTCCGAGTTGGAGCAAAGACAATGACCAAGTAGGTGCTTCCAAATGAGCAGGGAAAGGGAACAAATGAGTAACTCAGTTTGAGTCTGAGCTGTGGTTGAGAGGCTGAGCTGTGTGGTAACAATTTGCAACATTAAATTGAAATTGAGTCTGATTGGCTGGAAAGCACTTGGCCTACATTAATGCCGGAGGAGACTCTCTGGGTCTGATTAAGCTGCAGATTTTCCTGGGTCCTCTCCCGGTGATCCATCATTATTCATGTCAGCACTAGGCCTGTCAGCCTCCCACCACCACCAAAATTAATGAATTGAACTCCATGACCCACACATTTGATGGGATGAGTCTCTCTAAGTCAGCATAAGGCCATGGGGATGGGCCATAATTGTTCCTTCCTTCTTCCCTCAAGGTGTAACTAAGTCACTCCCCATTCTTCTCTTTATCTTCCTCAGCTGCTGAGCTGGCATCATGAGCAGGGACAAGGGATTCCAGGATTAAGGCACAGGAATACCTAGAAACAGAACATTGCAATAGTCTTTGGAAATGTAGTTCAGCTGTTTCCACACTGCATAGCTAGGAAGAATGAGGCTGGCCTGTGTCCTATGATGAGAAAAGAACAGGGACTAAAACACATCTTGCCTTTTCTCTGACTTTCTATATTCTTTTCTACCTGGAATTCCTCCCCTAGACTGATATTTTTTTGCTCCTCATTTCCTCTTATTTTCTCAGACTGAAAAGAGGTGTATTACATCCCCCAGCTTGTCGGTGGAGCCAACACACAGCATCTCTATTTCCCCTCTGTGCTCTCTGATTCTGACATCAAAGTCAGAATTTCCTGTGATGGCTGTTGTCATAGGGATAAAAATGAGAAAAAGACATTAAATTGCATTTTGAACCTAGAAGGAAACCTAGAGGTCACCTTCAGTTCCATCCACAGCATCCTTGTCAAGTGATCTTCGGGATAACTTGCATAGCTCCAGTTCCAGGGAGCTTACTACTTCCTATGGTGATCTTTCTATTTCTGGATAGTTTTGCTTATATGAAAAGACTTCTTTATTTTGACCTAAATTTTGTTTTTGTATATTTTCCACTCTTTGGTCATAGTTCTTCCATTTCCAGCAGTGAAGCACAAATCTATTTTTTTCTTCCATGTGGGATTCCTTTGGATCCTTTGAGCTAGTGCTCATGCTTTTATGGCCTGAAAGTCACTCCCACGTTTGACTCATGACTAAGAAATTAAATCCATATAATGATTCGGGACCAGCATTTTCTGCAACAAAATGGAATGGGATGGGATAGACGGGGGTATCAGAATGCACTGCAGAAAGTGAGGAAAACCTTGTTGGAATTTTCTCTGAAATTTTGATGTTTGTGGTGTATGTATGTGAATATGTGGACTGAGTTCCACTGAAAACCATTTTCTTCCTTGTCTTGACTGTTGCAGATAATGCTGCAATGAGCATAATAAGGGTCCAGATAACTCTTTGAGAAGGGGTCTTAAATATGTATAATATTACCGGTCACTTGTATCTCAGTGAAGCTGGAAAAAAAAAAGGAAGAATGATTTCTTACCATGAGTAGCACTATAAAAGCATTCCAAGGAGTATTGCTCCTCTTTTTTTTTCTGTTCTCTTTTTGCTTTTCCCTTTTTTCAAGCTAAAACTTTGTGAACTCAGTTCCATTCAGGTTTGAAGGTGACTGTCCATCAACAATTGCTTAACCTGTCTGGCCCTCAATCCCCCTACCTCTTACATGCAGACAAAGTGGGATGTGCTGTCTCTTCTTCACAACACCAAGCACAATGTTGAATGTGAAGCTAATTTAGAAAGGGAGAGGGAGGGCCTGACTTAGCGGTGGTGGGATGGTAGCAGTCACGGGAGAATGAGTATTACCAAATTCTCCTCCTTCTTCTCCCCTTCCTTCTTCCCCTTTTATACTTCTCCCTTTTAGTGCTAATTTAGCACAGTCTAGAGTTCCCATTATGTCAAAATCAAGAGACGATGAGATGAATTTGGGCTTTGTACACAATAACCTAAGTTTGACTCCAACCCCTTTCACTCATTGGTTGGATGACCTTGACAAGTCTTTGAACCTCTCTAAGCCTCAGCTGCTTTACCTTTACCATCTGGGAATCCCAATACATAATGTGTGGTAAGTTTCCATGGCTGAGTGAATTCTCTACCTTGCACATGTGACATGCACTAGAACTCAATGGATAACAGCTCCCTCTATCCCCTCCCACTGACTCCCCAACTCCTCATCTTAGAAAAGCTCCTTTGTGCATAGGTTGAAGCCAGTCTCTTCACTGAGGATTGGGGTGGTTCACACTCAAAAATGGGGAAGGGAGATGTGTCTTAATCTCAAGAGAGTTTTTGTTTTGTTTTGTTTGGGTGGAGAAGTTTCTCCCTCATGCCCTTCTGTAAACAGTGGCTTTTCTGGTGCTTGCACCTTGGGCTGAACAGCAGACACCTCAGGATTTCAGGAGTCAATGTTTGTGTTGCTGTATTTTCCTAGCAGCCTCTGCAAGGAATGGGGGATGTGTTCCTTGGGAAGAGGAAGCACAGGGCTGTCACAGGAGTTCTGGGTGAGGCTGAGTCTTGACCCACGTGTCTTCGGCTCCCCATCATCCAGTAAAGAAACTGATCTTTTCTTGCCTTGCTCACAGGCCAGGTGTGGCCATCAATGAACTTGAGGATGAGGCAATGTTTTGCTAGCGATCCAAGTAGGAGGATTTTATTTATGTGGACACGATTTTAATTCAGACCTTTTTTTTTTTTCTTGGAGAGACAGCCATCTCTAGATGTGTACTTCCAAAGAGGTAATTGTTTCCTGCCATGAGCTGTGCCTTTCCCACATCCAAGGTAAAGCTTAATCTGAGCCAGCAGCCTGTCAGCCCTGCCCTTCAGCGTGGACTCACCCTGCAAGGCCCCAGCCAGACCATGCTGAAGAGGGAGCTGAGCTGCCTTCTCCCCGCTTCCTGCTCAGTGTAACTTGCAAGTAACACAGAGATTCTCTCTCTCATGCATTCCCTGCTCCAGTAAAATTGGCTCCTCCATGTTCTCCCAATACACCTTGTAGCTCCAGCCTTCTTCCTGCATTGTGCTCACACTGTTCTGTTTTTTTTTTTTTTTTAAAGATTTTATTTATTTGACAGAGAGAGAGAGATTACAAATTGGCAGAGAAGGAAGGGGAAGCAGGCTCCCCACTGAGCAGAGGGCCGGATGTGGGACTCGATCCCAGGACCCTGAGATCATGACCTGAGCTGAAGGCAGAGGCTTAACCCTCTGAGCCACCCAGGCGCCCCAACACTGTTCTGTTTTTTGAGAGGCAAGGGAAGGGCTTTCCCTTACCACTGTGGATGGATATATCTCAGAAACCTCTTCTCATTGTTCCAGCCAGAAGTAAAGAATCTGGGTTCTAGCAACCTGAGTTTAAATCCCAGCTCTACTGTGGATCGCTGTATGACTGTAGGCTACTTCTGAGTCTGTGTCCTCATCTGTAAAAGCCCAGTAGTGTCTCAAGGGAACTGCGAGGGTTTAATGTGATGCTGTGTATAAAATGCTTTAGTACCTGGTGTGGTGGGCATTTGCTGTAACTTCCATGAGGGCAATAATTGTCTTGTTTCCTGTTGTATCTCCAGCCCTAGCACTAGACTTGGCATGCAGTAGACATCTGATATGTATACACAAATTAACTGAATTAATTAAAAAAAATTAAATGATCTCCCTCTCATCCTTCCTCTGAAAGCAGAAAAGGGGGGGTTATAATCAATCTCAGCCCTAAATTTTCCTCACCATTTAGTATGTGTCTTGAAATGTGGAGATGCCCAGTCAGCCAGCTCTGGGCCCCCACTCTCTGTAGCCCCAGTAATTCCAATTACTTGTTTAATAGTTGTTAAGATTCTGGAGTTAGCTAGGATTTCATTTCAAGAGTGTTTCTCAGCTATACCTAGCTAGTTTCTTTGTATCAGTACTTTTTGAAAGGTGGGTCAAAACTATTTAGTAGGTTGTAAAATACTAAGTGGTTCACAGGAAGTATTTTTTTTTTTAAGATTTTATTTATTTGACAGAGAGAGGCAGAGTTAGTGCATACAGCAGGGGGAGCAAGAGAGGGAGAAGCAGGCTCTCCACTGAGCAGGGAGCCCCATGCAGAGCTCAGTCCCAGGACCCCTGAGATCATGACCTGAGCTGAAGGCAGATGCTTAACTGAGTGAGGCACACAGGTGGCCCCCACAGCAAATATTTTTAAGAGAAAGGAAAGAGAATAGAATGGAATTAAGTAGAAAATAGTAGAACAGAATGCAATGGAAAGAAACCAAACAGACCAGAGTGGAATGATATAGGACAGAGGAGGATAGAAAGTAACAGACTGGAATTTAAAAAAAAAAAAAAAAAAAAAAAAAAAAAAAAAAAAAAAAAAAAAAAAAAAAAAAAAAAAGGACTGGAATGGAACAGAATTTACTGAAATATAATAGAATAGAGGAGATTAGCATAGATGTTGGCACACAGCCATAATAGTAGACCTAAGTATTTTTTTGCTCGTGAAACTTTTAGGTGGGGTATATGTCTCTCTGTGTGTGCATGTTTGTTTGTGAATTTGTAAATACCCACAAATTTGTATAGCTGTGTGTGTGATTGTGGGCTTCAAAGGGAAATGCAGTAAATGCTATCCTTTATTTTTTCTGTAGTCAAGTCCACCCTTGTTTCATTGCTTACCTTGCCTCTAAGCTCCCTGATGAGGGACCATCACTGACCCCCATCTGCCTCTCCCCACCTCCTGAACCTGTAAAGGCCTAACCCTTCAGAGATGCTCCTGATCTGTTGGTCAAACTGAATGGCTGAGAAAATGCTGAGCTTTGCTGTAAGCATCTGTGCAAGACATGGTAGCTGAAATGTGTAATGGACCTAAGGAAATACATCAATTATAACAATAAGCCTTACGTAAGACTATTAATCACTCTTCACATGCTTAGAACAGGTCTGGCACATAGTAAATGCCCAATAAATTGTAGCCTTCATCATCAGTACCCCACTAACCTAATGCTTGCTAGCTGCTTCAGTGCCTCTTGTCATGCATTCCTCCCACCATCCTGTGGAGGGAGCTGTTAATGCGCCCTTTTCACAGATGGGAAAATCTAAGGTTGTAGAGACAGAGTGATTTGCTTAAGGAAGTAACTCCCCAGAGAAGCAAACCACCCTGGGAACCCTCTCCCACCCTCTCTGTCAGGTTCAAGAGTCCCATGCTCTCTCAGCACTTCAGAGACTGCTCAAGGCAGGTAAAGTGGACCATGACTTTCCAGATTCAGAAGGGCTTCCTGAAGCTGGCCTGTAATTCAGATACAACCCTCCGGGAGTGGGGCTGGATGGGGTGCCCAACATAAGGCACAGGAGTGGATCAGGCAACTGGGTTCCTGGATCCAGATGTCCCGGAGCGGAGTTCAGACTTATTCTAGCCCAGGAGGGGACTGGGGGATTTGGGGTCATCACAGACCCACTTTCCCCTCCACTCTGCCATGAACCAACCCCTCCCCCCATGGCTATTGGACATGTCTATTGGATTAGATATTGCCTGGTCAGAGGGACAGAGACAGCCAGTGACTGTGGCTGGACCTTTGAAACTTCAGTTTCCTTGTATTCAGTGGGCTAAGTGATCTCTGCTCATTTTAGAAATGTGATGTGAGTAAGAATGGGGAACACAGGGAGAGCAGCCAGAGACCTCACTAAACATGCATATGCTTTCCCCTTTGGAGGCAATGCCCAGCTGGACTGGACTCACTGGATTCCTGCCTTGTCAGCTCTTTCTAGCCTAGGGGAACCTTTCAGCGGAAGGGAGATGTCCTTGACAATAGCTAACAAAGGTCTTCAGGAATGGCCCCTAGCCTGGAGCTCTGATTGCCACAGGGCATTCCAGAGGGCATTGCTATTCTTGGCCTTATGACCTAGCACCTCCTTCCACCCTCCCCTCCCCTTGCAGGAAAGAAATGGGGCATGCCAGCATAGATGTGGGAGATTTGTGTGGCCTTCTTAACCTTTAGCCCCAGGTATAGGGAGTAAAATAGCCTCATCGTAGGGCCCCTTCTGTGTCCAGGCCTAGTATTGCCCTCCAGAGCTTCAAGTGTTCCTTTTAGCTGTGGTCAAGCACAGCCACTCAGCTATAGATGACTGCCCGGTGGGCCAGGCAGCAAACTGCATACATTATATATCATTTCTGTAAGTCTTCATAATTCTGACCAAAACTGTGATACATTAGTGTTCCCGTTTCAGAGGAGGATGCTGTATTCAGAGATGAAGCAACTTACCTGTAACTAACAATAGCAGCAAGAACAGATCATCTCATACAACGCTTACCAAGACCCAGGGCTTCTTCTCAGGGCTTCAGGGCACACCGTGTGATGCGTGAAGCTGCATAGGACCCTGCCAGGGCTTTGGCAAGAAACCTGACTTGGGTTTAAGTCTGTGCTTCCACATCACAGGCTACTTCGTCTCTGGCAAATCCCTACCCATCTCTGAACCTCAGCTTCCTTCTTTGACAAATGGGTGTGATGATAATTACCTCCTAGAGTTGCTGATTAAATGATACAAGACATGTCCAGTTCCTAACAAATAGAAAACACTCTAAAACATAATGATAATTTGATTTTTTTTTTAATGGCCTTGTGCTACGAGCACAAGCAGAAAGCATGAGGCCATTCCCATCATATGGACAGAGACTAGCTCGGCCCTTGCTGGAAGTGCTGTGGCTAACACTTTGGAGGCTATCAGGACACATGTTGAATGACTCTGGTGAACTGATTGGCTAAATGAATGAATGAACAGTGAGTGAATGTAATTAGATTAGGTATTTGCAGCTTCTGAATTTCTTTCCAGGTTTAGTCTGAATGAAAGCCACCACCTTTTAGCTGTGCCTCTCCTGTCCTGGCTGTAGATGGGCATGCATGTGCAAGAGAGTATGGAGGAGGCTAGAGCCCTGTCCAAGATGGTAGCCCGTGACCTTTCAGGTATCAAGCTCTCTCCTCGAAGAGAAATCTGCCTCTCTGACTGCCAAGTGAGCCTGGTCATGGTCATGACTTGCATAGGTTTGGTTGTTCCCCATCCTCAGGAGGCAGTGCAAAAATCTTTTCCCTTTTCCAAGACATCACTCCTCCAACCCATTGAGGGCATAATTTTATCAGAGACTCTTCTGGAAAAATTTAATTTGAGAGACTATTTTAGCCCTTGTGTATAATCCTCAGAAATGAGAAGAACTCTGCTTTCTTGGAATGAGTCCTTCCTTCTCTGATCTCTTCTCTTAGCTGGCTCTGAAGTCTTGGGTGTTTCTTTGGGTTCATTAGGGGCCTTTCCTCTCCATCCTGCTTATTGCTGATCTAGACTATCATCTTCGCTGGCAAGGAATAGTGTACTTGTCCCTGTCTGTTTTCCTGGCCTCTAGATCTGCCTTTCTCCTCAAATTCATTCTCCATGCTGCCACCACAATGGATTTTCCAAAGATAATCCTATCTTCTCATTCTCCTACCATAGCCTGTCAAGGTCAAAGTCTCCCCATCAGTCATAGGACCATAAGACAACACTGAGTGTCAGGGTTTTAGATAGCTTGGAATGTGTCCATTCATTCAACCTTTCTTGAGTTTGTCCCATGTGCCAGATTCTGTTATAAGCACCAGGTGTATACAGTGAATAAACCCAAGTCTTTATTCTCATGGAGCTTATGTTTTTGTCAGAGAGGTGGGTAATGCACAAATACATATATTTATATTATATTACCAGAGTATAGTAAGTGTCATGAGGAAGAATGATGTAGGGAAATGCATAGAGAATAGTAGGTGGTTCTACTTTAAATAAAGAAACCTGGAAGCACTTCTCTGAGCAAGTTGCATTTACCTGGTGTTGAGAATGAAGTAAGAGGGTGAGCAAACCATATGGTATCTAGGAAGGGTAGAGTCCCGGGTTCATGTTCTACCTCCATTGCTTTCCATCTGTGCCATTGATTTATCACTTGATCTCTGTTGTTCCCAAGAAAAGGGTGCTGCTGATAATTCTGACTTTGTAGCTTTGTTTACAGAACCATTCATCCTCTGACCCCCGGTTATTCCTGACCCGCCTCATCCCTGACCACTCTCTGCCTGGTTCAACCACGCATTATAGCCCCCACTTGCCACCTGCTCTCCCCTCCATCTAGATGGCCTTCTGCTTCCCTCTCTCTTATCTCTACTGTCCTTCCTTCACACTCTGATCACTGTGATGCAACCTTCAGATACTCCCTCAAAGATCACTTATTCCTGGAGGTCTCTGGTGGCTCTCCCCTCCCCAAGGCTGGGATATGTGACCCTAAGTACTTCCATCCTTTTCTCTTTTTTCCATTCCTGGCACTGCCCACAGGATCATTAACATCTGTGCTTTGTGAGCTTTGCGAGGCCAACAGAACCGTGTTTGGCACATAGTAGGTGCTTCCTGAATTTGGTGCCTACTGGGTGCCAAACACTGGCTCTGATGGTCTCCCATAGCTCACAATCTCATGGTTGTGGCAGAGGTCAGGATCAAATAATGATTAGAAATGTCTTTTCAAAAAGCATCCATTAAAGAATTAATAGACAAATGGAAATACTTAAGTATTAACTGGAATTGATGAAATACTTAAGTCCTGTCTAAGGGAAAATGATGAACAACTTACCAAATAAAATCATTGCTTGTGTATATGAAGCACTGTACAGGTTATTGATCCTTCTGCCTGCGTTATCTCAGTTGGAACCCACAACAAACTTTTGAGGTGGCTGTGGGGGGCATGAAGACCTCAAGAAGTAAAGAGACTTGTTTCAAGCAATATCAACCAGGTTGAAAAGATTATGACCCAAACTCAATGTTCTGAGTGTTGGTTTACTGCAGGTTTTGCCAACTCCTTTTTGGGCAGCACTGAAGAGAGAAATAGAGAGAGAGAGTGAGTGAGTGTGTGTGTATTTGTGCATGTGGGCATGTGAGGAGGGGAAGGCATTCGGGAGGAAGCCTTCTGGCTCCTCCTAGACTCAGAACTACCAGCGGGTACAGGAGGCTGTGGAAAAGCCCAAGGCTCTGAGAATATGTCTGCTAGGTCAGGAGAGGCTCATCTGCCTGTTTCCAGAAAGCAGAGTTGGCACTGAGTGTGGGTGGCTAGTGAGTTGGTACTCCAAAGGCAGGGAGAGAGATGAGGAGGTGGTGGCATTCTCGGGGGTGGGGAGAATATCACCTTGAGGACCCTTGAGGCTGAGGTGTCAACAGGCTGGGACAAAGAAAGCAAATGGAACAGTGGCATCCCCCTTGGCCCAGGAGACCTGAATTTTGCTTCTGATACTATTATCTTCTAGCAGTGGCAGCTTGAGCAAGTGCCTTCTTCAGTCTGGGATTCAGTCTCTCCATCTGTAAAAATAGGAATGTAATCTGTTGGTGGTTTTTAAATCACGGTCCTTAGGGCTGCAGGGATTTGCCGCTGTGTTTTTGGGCCAAGGAGGTAGATGGTGGAGAGAGAGGAGAGGACCCCATTCTCCCTCACTCTTACAGAAGTGTCCCTTTTATAGGCTTATGCATTGAATTTTGAATATAAAATATCATTTTGAACAGAGGGTTCTGCTAGAGAATAAAGTTTGAAAACCTCTGGCCAAAATGAGCTTAAATGGCTTTCCAGTTTGGACAGATAAAGCCTTCAAGGTCAGGTACTCAGCCGTTGAGAAGAGGAGACCAGACTGAGGGGGCCAGTTGTGAGATCTAACAGAATGGACAGGAAGTAGTTGCCCTCATTCTCTGTGACTGAGATTTATGTCTGGGGAGAGCAGACTTTCCACATACCCTTTCTTTCCTTCCTATCCTTCAGCATTTTATTCCCTTTTCTCCTCTCCCAATAGCTACTTGGAGAACTTGATAGGATGTCAGCAGTTACAGATTTGAAAGCCAGGACTTGATAAATGTGACAGACCTTGGCCATGAGAATGGGTGTTGTAAATACTCCTTGAAAAGTCTATTGGAAAGTGAAGCTCATTCCATGTCAGAGGAAGATATGGCCACAGGCTTCGTCTCATCATTATCCTCATCATCAGTGGTGACTCATCATCAATGAGTCAACCTGCTCATTGTAGAAATGGGGAAATTGAGGCCTGGAGAGGCAAGAGCCTTGCCCAAGGTCACATTGACAGCACTGTCTGGCCAGCGAGGCCACAGTTCCTGCCTGAAGGGGGACATAGGACCCAGCAGTGAAAGCGGGTGTGGGCGTGGCCAAACCTGAATATTCAAGCAGATTGTTGACACCTTGTCTTTCAGGGCTCTTAGCTCCTCTGCATGGCCTGCTTGGGGCCTGGCCGCATGCCACCTTTCTGCATCTGGATCTAGCTTGTGATCAGCTAAACTACACAGATAGTGCACACGCTCTGCTCCCATCTCCAGAATGGTACAGTCAGCACGGGCTTGATTTTGTTGATGTTCAAGCTCACTGGACATGAGGCCAGCCCAATCACTGAACACACATGTGTTCATTTCTTTTCCTTGCTTAGAATATTCCCTCTCGTTCTTTGAGGGATTCAGTCCTAGGTCCTTGGCCTCACTTCTGAGGCTCCCTGTGATCCAAAGCAGGGAAGCTCCATCCTCTTCTACTGCACAGCCTCCTATTTTATGTCTATGTTAGATGCTGTGACTTTTCTGTAGCATCTAAGATGCCCCAAGATGTTCTAACCAGAAGACCTTTGCTTAGACTCTTCCCTCTATGTGGAGCATACACTTCTCTTTTTATTTGATTCCACTTAAGCCAAAGTAACTTCTACTCATTGTTTACAGCTCAGTTCAAGCCTTAGCTTCTCCAGGAAGCCAGCCTGGCTTTCAGCCTCACTTTCTGAATGTTATAACCATGTTATGTGTGGACATGTCATCTCAAGCTTACTTCTGCCATAATACTTCACTGCATATAGTCCAGGTGCCCTCCTCCTCCCTGCCGTCCTCCAGGATGGGGAATGGTGTGAGATCAGAGATGACATCCTCTTCTCCTCGGTGTATTCCAGAGCCTGTCGTATGATGGTGTTAGTAAATAGACCTGTACATGTCTTTTTACTGAAATGCAGCTGAGCCCTTTGGAAGTTCATTTTCCTTGCTGTGAGTTGCAGAGACTAATGTGAACATGGGACAAGTGACCCTGAAAAGAACAAATTAAGACCATTATGTGTTAACGGGCTTCAGAAGCCATGCCTCCTGCAAATAAAGAAGTCCCTTTTAAGAGCCATATACACGAAGGGATCTCCTGAGCACCTTGTGCACCCCAGAGCCTTATGCCAAGTGCCTGAGATATCTAGGAAGAGAGGATGCTACAGCCTTCTCCCTCTCCTCCATCCTCAGAAATGAGGCTCTGTTTCTGAAGGGCCACTCAGCCTGATCTGAGGGCCAGCCCCTTAGCGATGTGGGTGGCTGCTGGCCTGTGACCATGACACTGAGGAAGGAGCTGCCAGCCTGGGCAAGAGCACGTATTCCCTCCTGCTCCACAAGCCAGAAATCCGCCATAATGCCAATGCTGAATCTAGGACAAATTAACCCATCCCCAAGTCCCTTACACCTTGCCTTCAAAGTAGCTTACCACTTTTCTTATCCAAACAGGTTAAAGGCGGTGCAGGGGGAGAGGGGCAGGAATTCAGGGAGCTTGAGGAAGAAGCTGATGCCTGCCTTTGCCTGCATTTTAAGCCATCCAAAGAGGGAGAACCGGAAGACACTTCCACACAGTGGAAGAGGTATTTCATTACAGACATCCCCTCACTCTTTGGGCAGTGTACTTTTGTTAAAAGAAAATGAGGAGACAGAGTGGAAGGTCTGCTCCCCAAAGAATACATTAAAGAATGAGGGGAAGGAGTGGAGCTGGGATCCTCCAGCTGAGGGTCCATTTCCCCAAACTAGAGTTCCACTGCCCTGCCCCTCATCCAGTGCCACATGCCTTCCTATCCCTTTGCCTCGTCTTGCAAACTCTAGAGTCTGGTTACCTTGTATATGAGATCCTTTCCAGCAGTGAGATGTATGTATATTCATTTTATAACACAGTAGTGTTTGAAGTGAAAATATGCCCCCTTCATTCATTCATTTATTAATATTTTATTTAGTGTCCACTAAATATTAGGCACTGTCCTAGGTATAAGGTTCAACAGAGCCCCTGCTCTTAGGAGGTTTGAACTCCAGCAGACTCCAACAGACATTTTAGATTTAAACAAAATTAAGAGGACCTTAAAAGTGTAGACAGGCCAGGGGCATGTAGGTGACTCAGTCAGTTAAGCATCTGACTCTTGATTTTGGTCATGATCTCAGGGTCATGAGACAGAGCCCCGTGTTAAGGCTCTGTGCTGGGTGTGGAGCCTTCTTGAGATTCTCTCTTGTCCTCTCTCTCTCTGCCTCTCCCCCTTCTCCTTTGCACGCGCATGCTCTCTCTGTGTTTCTTAAAAAAAAACAAAAAACAAAAAACAAACAAACACACAAAACTCGACAAGCCAAAAGAATCAATTTGTTTTCTTGTGATTCTGGTTACAAATTAGTCTTGCCAAAGATATCATATCTGTACCATGGGAACACTTCCATGTATATTCTCATATGATCCTAATAATGGCCACTTATGACGTCATCAGGATTGGAAATTCCCATTTTACAGATGAAGAAACCAAGGTCTAATAAAGGTGGAGTCACTTTTCTTCAGTTCCCAGAAGGTAACTAATTCTTTGCAGAAGAGGCAGCTGCATAAATTGGCAGGGTTTTTGTCTGGGGCTAGGTGATGGGACAGGAGGGAGGGGCAGTGGAGGGGGCTGCCAAGCTTTGGGAACAAAACTACACAGTAGGGCTGTGTGTGTGTGTCTGTCAGCATCTATTGGGAAGAGACTCTTCTGACCATGGGACCAGCTCTCTGATCATGGATCACAGTTGCTGGGCGTGGGTGCAACAGTGGCAGAAGAGGTTTGGGTTAGCCCAAAGATCCAAGGTCTTGGCATGGTCCTTTCCTCTTGATGTTCTCTTGATGTTCTCTTGGCCTCAGGGCCTATATCTGCATGATAGGGATGATGCTTCCATGTCCCCTTCCCAGCAGTATTGAGGCCCATTGATGCACAGCATGACCCTGTGCAAGGGATCCTGTTCCCCCATGCCTGGTACATGGTGAGTGTTTCATGTTGTTTGCTGGATGTGGATTAGGAGTTAGGCAAAAGGATGACTGAAGTAGAAGGATGTGCAAGTGTGTCTCTGTCCTGGGAAGCAGATTAGGTGCCCTTTACATATTCTTTCCTTTGATCCTCCCAGCACTCTGTGACATAGGTGTTACAGATCAGAGGACTTAAGGAACTTCGCCACCTCCCTCAACGTAAATAGACCAGAGCAGGGATCAGAATCCATATCCGTATTTTCTCTCTGCTCCTCCCATCTTTATTGATGACAGAGCATCTGCCTGGGCAGGTTTCTGTCCTACAGCTAGGAGCACAGCCTGAGTGATGAATGGTATAGGCAGTGCATGGCCTCAGAAGACCTTAAGATAAGGAGGCAAGCCATTAATCCTTGCTTTTTCTGTCTTTATCGTTGCAAGTTCCTTATTAGACATTCCTTCCTCATATTTTCAATTAACAGACCTTTCTGATTCCCTCCTATTTCTCTTTCCCGCTTTGTTACACTTTTTCTGTTTCCATTCTTTTCTCCAAAATTCTGAGTAGATTCCCAGCATGGTTCTCCGCTATCAGTGCTTTTGCCTCTTGGCCTCTTTCCAGAATGTTCTTTCAACTGATACATCTGACCTGGTCATTTTCCTCTTCAAAATCCCTATCAAGATAGAACCCATGCCCCTTCACTGATTCCAGAAAGTCCTTCAGGATCAGGCCTAAACAGTCATTCCCAAGTCAGTGTCCACCATACCTGCATTCCACTAGCTCACAACTCTGCAGAGACACCCTACTGTCCTCACCTGCCTGCTTGCCTCACCCCTGCCCCCTACCACCAGACTGGAAGGTCACTGAGGGAGGGCATGTTGGAGTCACCTGTCATCCCCTTTAGCACATACCAAATGCTTAGTAAGTACTTAACGCACTTAGTGGAGAAATACATCAGACACCCCATACCCCATACTCTTTTTTTTTTTTTTTTAACCTCTGTCTTCTTCCCCAGGATTTAGAGGCCAGAAATCTGAGTTCTAACAAATACTATTTGGGAGAGACACCAGCAGGATGCTATTGAAGTGACACGTCCATTGAATTTTACAGATTATAAGCCATTCTATACACATTAACTGTTTTAGATTTTCACAACAACCTGAGAGCTTCATGGTAGAAATTTTGTGTTGAATTCCATTCGAAGCAGGAGGATGGTGGGACTCAGAGAGGCTCTGTGGCCCTAGAGAAGTGCTCCATCATGCCGGGACTTGTACTCGGTGTGATTTCTGTTGCTCTGGACCTTGGTTTCTCTCCTAACAAAAATGCTATGTCTTAATTACAATGAATGAGAGAAGGAAAAGCCAGGGTAATTATTGGTGACACATTGAGCAAGTGTGAAGCTCTCGTAAGAATGAGAATGCTTTACTTCTGTACCTTCAAGGACTTTTTTATTACTGCTAATTCCTTACATTGGTATGTCAGTTTAGAGATTTGCAAAGTGACTTTTTCCATCCCGGATTCCATTTGCCTCTTACCCAATTCAGTGGAATGGGCAGAGCACGGCTTTAGCAAACACACTTTCGTTTTATGTCTTCTGTGTCGTCCGCTATGCCGGACACCAAAGATAGATTTGTGAGGAGTGAGAGCTGGCCTCTGCTATCCTGGAGCCTAGAGATCAATGTGCGATCACTGTGTTTACTGGGACCCTGGAAGGGACCCTGGGTAGCACTGAAAGCCCTAGTGAAGTCAGCTGTGGCTCGAGACAGGTTCCTAAAGGAAGCTGCAATCTGGAGAATAGGAAGCAGTTAACCAGGTAGAGTAGGTAAGGGGTCAGATACGAGGAGGCAGAAGTCACACTGGTTCAAGGTAATTGTAGCACTGTGAGTACAGCCAGGATATGGAAACACCCTAAAGTCCAATGATAAGAGGAGGAAGGAAGTAGATAGATGTGCGCGTGCGCGCACACACACACACACACACACACACGAATATTAGTTAGCCTTAAAAAAAAGAAGGGGATCCTGTTATAGGGAATAGCATGGAGTAAGCCAGCCACAAAAAGACAAATACTGCATGATGCCACTCATACAGTGTATCTAAATTAGTCAAATCCATAAATGCAGAGAGTAGAAAGGTGGCTCACAGGGGAATGGAGAATTGCTTTCAAAGGGTACAAAGTTTCAGTTATTCAAGACCAGTAAATTCTAGAGATCTGCTGTGCAACACAGTACCTATACTTAGAAATACTGTATTGTATACTTAAAATTTTGTGAAGAGGGTTAAAGTGTTAAGGGTTCTTAACCTCAATATATATATATTAAAATATATTTTAATATATTAAATTTATATATATATACATATATGTATATATATATATATATATTTTTTTTAATCTCGTAATACACAGGAGAAAATTGAGACCATACAGGGGAAGGGCCTTGCTTGAGTCATCCAGGGGATTCAGGGTGGATCTGAAGCCATAGCAGAGACCTCCCAGCTCCCAGCCTGTGGGCAGCCTCTGTGGCATTGTGTGTCTCCATTTTCCAGGAAGCAGAAGGCAATTAGAAGAGCCCTGGCCGCCTGCATTCAAACCCAGGTGCGCAGGACTAGCCAGACCTGGCTCGGCTGCCCAGCCCCTGGGCCCCAAAGCCCCTCCCTCTGCTGCTCTGCGAACTGGGCCACCTGCCACTTGAAGATTAGTCACAGATGCTGCAAACACATCCACAATATTGTGTCAAAAAAAGACGTGTGGCAGCATTCAGATGGTAGGCTTATTAGCCTGTTATTATCCATTCACCCAAATATTCCGACTAATCAGCCTTCAGATGGGCAGGATTAATTGGTTACAATCCTAGCACTGGGCACATCTAATTGAAATGGATGCATTCGCCTTTCTGAATGGACAGCTTATCCATTGCCATTACATGGAGAGCATGCCCTGGCCCGTGGATTTTGCTGTCAAGGCCATTACAGTGGAGGCCACAGAAGGGTGAACGGAGCCCCCTTTCTCACCTTTGTTCAGGGCTGTAACCACCTTCTTGTATCTTGGTTATCTGTTTGCTCTGCATATCCATCTTCTCTGCAGGACTGTGAGCTACTTGAGGGTAGATCTGTATAAATTAGCATTAGGTCTGACTGCATATAACAAGGAAGCTGGAATAATAGTGCCTTAAATAAGATGAAATTGATTTTTCTCATGTAGAAAGCAAGCCTGACAATGGGATGGCCAGGGCTGGCTAGTGTCTGCATCACAGAAGGACTTAGCCCTTCCTTCTTTCCCTCCTTGTTCTCTCCCTCCCTCTCTCTTACCTTCCTTCCCCTTTCCCCCTTCACCATCCTAAGCTGTGGCATCCATCCTTGTGGTCCAGGATGACTGCAAGGAAAGTCAACCCTCCTATTCAAATCCCAAGCAGCAGGAGGCAGGAAAAAGAAAGGGATTAGGAGGCAGGTCTCCCAGGTGAAGCAGTTCCCCTTAAGGAACTTCTGGGAGGATTCTTCCGGCATGTGGACTCACGTCTTATTGGCCAGAATCTGGTCACCTGACTCAGGTGCAGGTGTTAGCTGGAGGTGTACCCATTGCCTGTAAAATCAGCGCCTGTTACTAAGGATGGAAGCAAGAATGCATGACGGACAGGCCCCTCGAGCTTCTTTGATTGTATGTCCGGGTCTGATTCAGCTTCAGCCTCCCTCACAAGGCCTTCCTTGCCCATCATGGGGTTAAGAATTGGGGTTAAGGATTCGGGTCAGGTAAACATTGGTATAAATGCTGGCTGCCCTGTTCAGTAGCTGTGTAGCTTGGGCACGCTTCGTTCAAGTTTTTGAGACCCATTTCTGTATGTCAGTTACAGTCATGCTGACTTTATAGGACAGTTACAAGGATTCGACGGGTGGATTCTATTCACGTGCTTAGCGGGGCTTCCGGCACATCAAGAATTGCTAACTCCCAGGATTGTTAATGATCGTCATCATCACAGAGGGAACACTGTAGGTGGGTACTCTATCTTATTTTCAGGAGTTCTGAGTTCAGAGTCAGAAGACCCGTGCTGTTGGAGACCCATGCAATGGCCACGTGGTCTCTGGAAAATCACTTCACTTAGCTGAGACTCAGGGAAATTTCTGGGAAATAGGGTAATTAGGTTTACCCTCAGTTACGAAAATCAAAGCCTTCCTTTCCAACACTCTACAAAACATTATAGTATTATTAAGGTAATGTTCGATACTGGGAAAACCGAAGTCTAACTCTGCCCCTTCTTAGATGGTGTGATTTGAGCCATATCCCGTGATCTTGCTGAGCCTCGATTTCATTATTCATAAAAGGGAATAGTGATACTTTCCTTGTAGATTTCTTGTCAGAATCAAAGGGAATTATCTATGCAAATGTCAAGTGCCTGAGACATGGGAAACTCTAAATAAATGACAGTGATGATTAGGGTGATGATTAGGATGATTATGGCAAATCACTCAATATTTATGGAACCAATGAATAAATGAAAAGAGGAGGGACTGAACAACAAAGCCAGAAGTCTGGAGTTAGTGCCCTCCCTCTGCAGAGCCACACAGAGGGGAACACACAGGAGGTTAAGTTTCCTGTGGAATTCTGAAAACAGCTTTTGCTCCGGGCAGCCCCAGCCTTCCTTAGCTGGCCCTAGGCTCCACACTAACAGGAACCACATGACAAGTGTCCAGGGATGTCCCGAGGGAAGTCTTCTTATTAGATCCTCAGGAGTACAGGTTCCCCAGCCAGACATCACCTGCAATCATCCTTAGGCCCACTTACCTCCTCCTGGGAAGTGACTTGTGGCAGCAACTGGATCCTTCTCCGTGTCTCCAGGCCGCCCCTATGTATGTAGCTGGGCAGGGCACCATAAAACGTTTATTACACAGAGATTGAGATGATAACATTACTTATGCTTTTCTCCTCTAACAAGAGCCAATAAAACCTTTATGATACCTCTAGCCCGCATATCCCTGTTCCGTTTCCGTGTTATTCTTGCTTTTCCTGACTCGTCCCAACTTTCCTCTATTAAGTACATCAAGTACTAAGAACTCAGAGCTCATTTGGTACAGAGAGAAACTCAATTATATCCACCAGCAGAGTGTAAAAGGAATGGAGGTTTGAGATATATTTATAGGTTACAGCCTCTGAGTGGAAACTTGCCAATTTTCACTCCAGCAATCTATAGGAATGCTCAGGAGGACATAGGCTAAATTCAGGGGAACCATTCCAAATGGGAAACACTCTCTAAGAGGATTTATAGTAA
Organism: Spilogale gracilis; assembly: GCA_004023965.1. Taxonomy (NCBI): domain Eukaryota; kingdom Metazoa; phylum Chordata; class Mammalia; order Carnivora; family Mephitidae; genus Spilogale; species Spilogale gracilis. Next base: position 21,993 of record PITA01012757.1, on the reverse strand, counting down.
TGCAAATGTCAAAGTTAGCTCCCAGTTAAATGAAACTAACTGTACCCTATAGGGCACAGTTTGTAAACTGAGGGCGCAGAGCCCTACCTAGGCCACAGAGGAGTGGTCCTTCTGCCTGTGGTTCACCCACCCATTAAAAAAAAAAGTGTCTGAAATTTTGAAAATCAGATTTGAAATGAAAATATTGAGAGAGAGAGAGGGTGGGGGAGGGAGAGAGCGACAGAGAGACAGAGAATTGTGTGGTCTATCTATAATGGGTCCATATTCAAGGGTGGTGTCCGGACTTCTTCTCTCAAGATACTCACTGCTTGGACTGAAACAAATGTCAAAATGACCTCTAGCTTGAATGAAATCAGATGGATCCTTTAGAAGATACTCCTGGCTTGTAGGAGTCCAGTTGTCTAAGTTTCTTCTAGCTGAAAATGTTCCCAAACTAACCCATTACAAAGAACTGATAAGTCACGGAGACTCTGAGGAGCGATGGTGTCAACTCTGAAAAGCACCAAAGGACAGATTCACCTCAGTGGAGTTTTGTTTGCTGGGCTCGGTTCTCCTCGGAGCCGCTGGTCCAGGAGGCTTTGAATGGCCTGAGGCTAGGAAAGAGCAGGTGGCATGGAAAGAATTGTCCTTTGTCTCGTCTCTTGAGTGGCTCTTTTATGGTGGACAAAGGGGAAGCCCAGAAAGGCCCAGATGGAAAGGAGGATTGTAACCAGCAAGCTCGGGCAGTTAGGCAGTGAATGTGAGCCTTCCCTGAAAGCCCAGCAATGGGCAGCAAACGTGAGCTGAGAGAATGAATGCTGGGAAGGGTCTGCCCAGGAGGCACAGACCCTGAATTAGGTCCTCTGTAGAACCACTGAGATGCTTAGTGATTTGGGGCCAACCCCTTTCTTTTCTGGGCTCTAGACCCCCATTTGCAAAATACTGATCAGTCTAGATAAGTACTAGAAATCTTTCAAAGATCCTTATCCTAGAGAAAAAACCAGCACACATAGTTGAGGAAAGGTACAGATGGAAAGCCAAGTCTGCAGGAAGGTGTTAGCTAAGGGTAGTTCCACCGTCCGCCCTGAATTTATAGCAACCGCGCTGAATCCTTCTCACTGCCTCGTCCCTTGGCCCTCTGCTGTCCAGCTCCGTGAGACAGACCCCGCTTCAGTCTCTTTCCCCTTCCCCTCCTTGACTCTGCTCCAGCTGCAGAAATTCATGTTCTGGGAACATGCCAGTGTAAGCCTGGGAGGGCACCCTTCCTTCCTCCTCCTCCTCAGAACCTTCCAGCCACCCTTCCCATTCCACCACCATGCACACACACAGCCACAGCAGAGTCAGCTGGCTTTGGGATTCAAGACCCAACTCTGCCATTTACCGGCAGCACCACCCAGTTCACGAGGATGGCAGGGCCGGGCACACAGTGTCCCAATTCTTTCCACCAATCACCCGACCTCCAGCCGCCCCAGGGGCCCACCTGAGTCACCAGTGTGACCCTAGGCAGGTTACTTGACCTCTCTGTGTCTCCATTTCTATGTCCAGGAAAAAGAGGATGAAAATCCTATTTGTTTCGAAATGTTGAGAGAATTAATGAGGTGAGCATGCCAACTAAACACGTGACGCGGCACTGGGACGCCGTCTGCACACAGCGCATGTTTTCTTTACCTGTTAGAGGTGGGGCTGCATCCTGTGTGCCCTGGCTTACAGCCCAGGCCAGACCTGAGGACATAGCCTGATGCTCCTGTAGGAGTCTTGTGACTTTCTCCTTGGGTCCCCGCACTCCATGATTAGTTCAGTGATTTGGGGCAGGGAGCTCAGCTTCCCTGAGCCTTGGTTTTGCCTTCTAAGAAATGGAAATGGCCCTACCTAGCTTTCAGACAGCTGCTGTCATTCTCTGGGACTAATGAGTGGAGGGGGTGATAGGGCGGGGTGTCTCTTGAAACTGGAGGAAGCACTATGCAAATGTGAGCTCTCTATTATTATTCCAAACACCAACTGCTTTCCTCTGGTGGCCACTAGAGTGGCCCAGATGTCGCCAACATCTGTCTGCTTCCATGGGCCTTTTGCAGGAGAGAGGGAACAAAGGAGCCAGGAGGGATCATATTCTAGGGATGTGTGAACAGTTTTCCTTAATGCCTCCTGCTGCCCCCCCCCCACTACGGAATTCCCTAGGGAGGAAGGGCCCCTTCCTGTTCATCTCTGTGCTTCCCTCCTTTTGCCCAAGGCCTGAATCTTTAGCGCAGCTTAGGGAGCAGGGGCTGCAATCAGCTGTAGGGACTCAGGGCTGCCTTTTTGCCTCTGGGGTGAGGCTGTCAGCCAAGAATGGCAGGGGCTGGTGGTTACCCAAGTAGAAATATGATGAGCTTGGGATTCAGGATCCTGAGTCTGCTGCTGCTGCTTTGCTGTGTGACCTTGGGCAAGGTAGTTATATAAAGTCTGGGCCTCGGTTTTCACATTGGTAGAGTGATGTACCTGTGGTTCTAGGAAGAATCCCCCCGCCTGAGTGATCCCAGAATATTGTGGACCAATCCCACAGCTGGGAAAGACTGGAGAAAGTCTAGTATGTGCGTGTGAATAAAGTGTCATTCTTTCTTCCTTTTTGTTTGTTTCTGTGTGAAACAGTGACAACTTGGGGGGTTATAGCCAGGGTTTTTGAGTTGCTACCGAGGGCCAGGAACTTTACCCACATTAGTTCTTTTAATCTGTACAGCATCCTTGGAGGTGAACACCAGCATCCCTGTTTCTCTAGTGAGTAAACTGAGCATCAGAGAAGGGAATTCACTCTCTTAAGTCACACAGCTATTCAGAGAAAGAGTCATCCAGAATCCCTTCCTGGGTTCTACACTACCAAGAAGTAATGAGTTTCTGCTCACTGTAGGGTGTTGGGGAAGACCTTCAGCCACAGGCTGGCCAGAGTCATAGATGTGGGCTGTGGCTCCATCAATACATAGACTCCTGAGACTTGTACCACCAGGAGGACCCTTGCAGACCATTTGGTACAATCACTTCTCTTTTTTGGTTGTTGTTTTTTTGTTTTTTGTTTCTTTGTTTTTTTAAAAGATTTAATTTATTTATTTGACAGAGAGAGACACAGCTAGAGAGTGAACACAAGCAGGGGAGGTGGGAGAGGGAGAAGCAGACCCCTCCCCCCCCCCCAGGGGAAGGGAGGCCCGATGCGGGGCTCAATCCTGGGACTCCCGGATCATGACCTGAACCAAAGGCAGAAGCTTAATGACTGAGCCATCCAGGTGCCCCAGTAATCACCTCTTTTATAGACTAGGATACTGAGGCTCTTACAGGGGCAAGGACCCAACCAGTGTATTTATAAGCTTCCCCAGGCAGGTGACCTGGGTTTGAATTCTGTCTCTGTCAGCTACATCCTAGATGTTCTACTGGAGACAGAAGGACCTGCCTTTAGTTCCCTGGAAATGCTATTTCATGCTCTGAGACTCACCTTATTCACCTGCAAAACTGGTCCAAAGGTACATTTCCTCCCAGTTTCACAGGTCTGTGAACTGCTCCCTCACCGTGGGCACAAGCTAAAGGGTTGCCAGAAACTCAGGAATGCATTAATCTTGATTTTTGAAAATACTGAATTAAAGTATTATTTATCTTGATTAGTGAGTTATTTGGCTGCCTTGTAATTTCGCATGTAAGACAAGGGTCTGCTTGGCCTCGGCCCGGGCCCAGCCCATGACCCACAGCTGCCCGCATGGCTTGGTACTATAGCGAAAGGCTTTTGAATCTCAGTGACTGTTTGGTTTCTTTTGTTTCCTTGTAGTTACAGCGATACACTTTCAGGAGGGAGAAAGTTTTTCTGGAGGGCAGAAGAAACCCTCTCAGATTTTCTATTGGGTCTCACAGATCTGGGTTCTAATGAACGGTCTGCCCCAGACTGGTTTTGTGACCTGGAACTTAACCTCTTTGAGTTTTCCTATCTGCAAAAATGGGGTCTATTATCACTGTCGTCCTGTGAGGATTGACTCCGATAACACATGAATTTTTCAATGTCAAGGAAGGGCTCAATGTCTCCCTTTATAAAATGAGGAGCACTTTTGTCTAGTTCTGCTCTACTGAGCCCTGGAAATTTCAGATTCCCAACTTCCACTTGAACTGGAATAGCTTTTTTTTTTTTTCCCCCCCCCAATAAACTGGTGGCAGATAAAAAGTTTTTTGAAATATTTTATTTTTTGGAGACAGAGAGAGATAGAGCAAGAGAGAGAGAATGAGGGAGGAGGGTGAGCAGCAGTGGGAGAGGGACAAGCAGACTCCCTGCTGAGCAGGATGAGGAACTGGATCCCAGGACCCCAGAATCATGACCCGAGTCGAAGGCAGATACTTAGCCAACTGAGCCACCTGGGCGCCCCAGCTTTTTTTTTTTTTTTTAAAGAAAAATATCACAAGGGGTGATGATCATAGCAATATAGGCTCACCTTAAGATCTCTGAGTTCCTTTCTTCCATTTTTGGCATTTGCAAAGTGAGATTTTAGAAAGATGAGTATATCTCTGGGCTTCCCTCTTGACCCATCTGAGCCTGGTGTTAGCACATGAGACTCATGGCCTGTCCCGTGAGACAGCAGACATTAGCTGGTCCTGGAGGGGACATGGAGGAGAATGGGGAGCCAGGGTCATGGTGGCATGGCCCGGGCACCAGGCACATCTGTGCTGTCTCTGCCGAGTTACCAGCCTTACCCTCCTGCCCAAATAGCATCTCTCCCTGCCTGAGACCTCCTTTGCAGCCTGGTTGTGGGCTGCTGAGTAGCACTGCTGCCTTCGGTGGTCTGGGAAGACTGGTTGGCCCTGCCTCTTGCCCTTGGCCATGTCACATAGCCCCCACCTGCTTCTAGAACCTTCCTTCCTGACCAGCCCTTGGGTAACACGTACTGCATGTTTAACACATAAAAACACCATTTTTAGCAGGGAGTCCTTAGTCCATATAGAATTATTATAGGGAATTCCAGTTCATAAGACAGATAGAAGCAGCATTTTGTAACACTGGAGTCCTCTCATATGTACATTAAAATTTGCATGAATTAACTTATATATATTTTATGACAAGAGATACAGAAACAGAGATAGGAAGTTAGGTCATTTTCCCCACCATTACACTCAATGAACATCTATAATGCAGAGTGAAAATGGACGGAAACATGAAACGGCTGTCTTCTTTGGTCAATCTCAGTGCCCACGACTTGCAGGCAAAGCCATTCTGCCCTGCGTGCAATTCTCTTGTTCAAACATATCCTTTTCCTTTTTAATCACAGCTCTAAATTCAAGCCAATTATTTTAGGTGCTGAGTTAAATAGTAATGGGGACACTTCATCTGGATTTGTAGGATAAGCAGAAATGTGTTTAGCAGCTTTCAGTATTTATGATGCAGGGGTAGTTTTGAGAATATGTTTTAATTTTATGTATGTGCGTGGACACATACACACTCAAATATAAATAGCAGTTCTTTATTTCTGAAGCCTCCCCTCCTCCCCCCCGCATCATCTCCCGTGATTCTCCCAACCACCCTGGGAGTCAGGAAAGGTAAATCGTAGTCACTTAGCTAGTGAGGAAAAGGAGGCAGTGGGGAGGAAGGTTGAGCGACTTGCTGAAAATCTCATTAAGGGGATTTGACTTCCACTGAGCCTCATACTGGTTTAAGTGCAATGATTTTTCCACAATATCTTGCTTTTGAAGAAGGCCCCAGTGCTAGAGGGGAACTAGAGACAGGGTGTCCTTCGAGAGTAGAGTAGAAACAACTCCCTGGTTGTTTCTGTTGTTCCAAGGCCACCTTGCTCTTCCTGTAGAAGGACATATAGCCCTGCATCCAAGGGAGCTCTGTGACCAAGACCTAGAGAGCATTAGCTCTGGTTGCACCCCCTAGAAAACTTGCTTGTTGGCAGCAAAAGGAGAGGGGCTTCAGAAACCAGGCACAGACAATGGAGGGAGGGAATCATGCCAGGGCCTGTCCCTGCACAGGAGAAAGGAGGAAATGTTCAGATTGGAAGTATCCGCAGAGGACCAAACAGGATGAATGAGGAACAAAAAGGGAAAGAAAAGCCCACACCACGATGCTTTGTGGTGCAATTTCAGAATGCTATGGATAAAAGGGAGGGAAATGTAAAAGCTTTCAGAGAGTGAGAGAAAAAAGTAAAAAAAAAAATAAATAAAATGTTCCCTCCAAAGAAAGTAGAGACAATTTCTCGTGAATGCAGAAATAATCACAGAACAATTTACTGAGAATATTCGATGTATCAGGTAGTGGGGATTGGGCTTGCAGAGACCCTGTGTTTTCTCCACCTGGATTGAGAATAACTTGAAAGCTTAGGAAAAGGAATAAAGCAGATGGACATTGGAATTTTGTCTTTATTATTAAGAAAGATTGGTTTGAAGGACATAGGCAAAAAAAATGAGTACCTCTCTCAGGGTAAGTATTGGGTATGTGGTGTCTTCTCACATGGGAATTTGTCCCTGTGGAATGGAAGGGGTGGAGACACAGATCACAAGGCTGATTCTGGAGTGCAACTGGCCCCTACATGAAAGGACAAGAGGGAAGGACAGAGTTATGGAAGCCCATGTCCTCATTCCCACTCACCCAGCAGGAGAATCACTACCTTGGAGGGAAGAGTAAGGGAAGTGAGGTAAGTGGAGCAGGAGACAGGGTGTTTGGGGAGGTTCTTTCTGATCACAAGATGCCTGCGGGAGAAATATTTTCCTCCAACACTGTTCAGAGTGCTTCAGTGCCCAACATCATTTGATACTCCAGTAAGTACAGTAAATCCTATTATATTAAGTTAGGACCATCATGATGCCTGTTGAATAGATGAGTAGAAAGAGGTTCCTAGAGGCTTTGATCAGACATCCCCCTTTTGCTGCTACTTTTGTAACAACGACTTGCCTGGGTGGCTTTTGTCACTTTGTTATAGCCCCAAGGGCATGGCAGGGCTGGAATTATACTCCAGTTTTCCCTGACCCCTAACTTCTCTTCTGCACTACTTGCCAGACTGGGGCTCTTAAAGACAGTGACAATGAAGGGAAGGTGTACACTGGGCATTAGGTGGGTGGGCGAATACCTGGTTGACCCAGTGGGCAACCTCAGGGTCTGGATGGGGAACACAGAAAGAGTTGTGACCACAATAAAATAGATTCCTGTGTATGTAATGGGCTGAGGAATTAGATATGTCTACCAGTGGTGGTCCTTGAAAAACAGCCACTTTATCCTCTTGTTCTTTCTACTCCCACCTCTTCTCCCCTCCCCACTTTGGACTCTTATCCCTTTGTCATTCTCTTCCTAAATCCTTGGCTATATGGACTTCTTCAGTGACAAGGAGCTCCCTCTCCTCTCACTACTCCAAATGTCCTCCAAAATTTTGGATTTTAAATCCGTTCAAGCCAGTATATTAATTCCTTTGTTTTATCAGTACAAACATATGAGGTATATTGCTTATCATCCCCATTTTCTAAATGTAGAATAAAGTAATTTGCCCAGGGCCACACAATTGGAAAAATAGTCCTAGGGTTTAAATTCAGATTTGGTGGATTCAGACTCTGAGCCTTCACCAGTGTCGGGGAGGGGAATATTTCCCCTTACTCTTCTTGGTTCTTTTAGGTGGCCTAATAATTAAATTGACATAAGGTAGATTAACAGGAGAAAACAGAAAAACTTAATTTCATGTATACAGGGGTCTGAAAATAGGAAACCCAAGAAGTGATCAAAACAGGCTGTTCATATACTTTTAGACAAAGAAACAATAAATTTATGAAGAATTGACAAATAAAAAAGAGGCTTTGTATCAATTAGTAAAGAAACCAAGCATAATTTTTTGTTTCATTTTGTTTTTTTTTTTACATAGCCTTCTTGTTCCGGAACTCCTTATATCTGGTGGTAGGGATGCCTCTCTACATCCTGTTGTAGGGAGAGTACTTTTCACATGGAAGATATATTTTCTGCTTTTAGGAGGACAGAAAGGAGTGTCAGAATGTCCTTGTGCTAGCTGTTTCTCAAGTAACTTTAATTCAAAAAAACTCAGTATGCCAGAGTGATATATTCTGCCCTGAACTTTATCACCAACCAGCTAAACTGGCATATATAAAAGAAGGGAAATAAAGAGGTCAATCAGGGATACTCTTCTGCTGCATATCAACCCATGTGTCAATCACTATGTCGGCTTTACAAAGCCTAGCGGTAGGGTCCTCTGCACCTGATCCTGTAGGGCTTGGTAAAGTGAGAAACAAGTATCTTTAATGAGCATCCCCAGGGGATTCTTATGATCAGGCAGGTTTGAGAAACATATTTGTCTTCATCTGTTTAGGGGGCTCTCACAAAATACCCCAGGCAAGGTGGCTTATAAACAGGAGAAATTTATTTCTCAGCCATGGAGTCTGGACGTCTGAGATCAGGGCACCTGCGTGCTCAGGTGAGGGTCCCCTTGGCAATTGAAGACTTTCTGCTGTATGCTCATGGTGGAAGCAGCAAGCTAGCTCTGCAACCTTTTATGTACGGGCACAGAACCCATTCGTGAGGGTTCCACCTCATGGGCTCATGACCTCTGATGAGTCCCACTCCCACATGCTATCACTTTGAACATTAGTTCTGGAATATACAGATTTTGGGTAGACACAAATATTCAGACCACAGCAGTGTGGTTGGGCCACATAGGGTTGTAGTAAAGGGCATGATCATCTCTATCTGGGAGAGTCAAGAAGGTGGTATGCAAGCTGTATCTTAAGAGGTGAGTTGAGTTTGCTGTGACAAGAGGTTTTTGTTTTTGTTTTTTTTTTAAAGATTTTATTTATATATCAGAGAGAGAGAGTGCACACACAGGGGAGCGGCAGAGGGAGAGGGAGAAACAGGGTTCTGGGAACTTCCCAGGACCGTGAGGTCATGACCCTAGTCAAAAGCAGACATTTAACCAACTGAGCTACCCAGGCAGCCCGGTTTCTGTCTGTTTTTCAGTCCATAGGTGTCTTCCTGTAATTTCTCCTCATTGTTCAGATGCTGCCTCCCACAGTGCACGCAGTGTTTGTGTGCTCTGCCTCAGCACAGCCATGCGGGGAAAGGAAAAGAGATCTTGCTATCCTCCCTTCGTCCTTTCTTTTCTGGCTAAATTTTCTCCGTTCACATACTATGCATTATCTCAGAGACTCATGACTTTAACCAATGGATCTTAGATATCTTTTTTTTTCTAGTTTGTTGAATTGTATCCCCCCAAGTTCAGCTTCACTGGACCCTCAGAAGGGAACCTTATTTGGAAATAAGGTTTGAAATTTGGAAATGAGGATATAATTAGTTAAAGATTTCAAGATGAAATCATCCCAGACTTAGGATGTGCTCTCCATCCAATGGCTGGTGCCCTCGTAAGAAGAAAATCGGATCCAAAGAGGCGCAGGGAGAAGAAGGTGATCAAAAGACTCATACAGAGATAGGAACAATGCTGTCACATGCCACGGAATCTCAGGAGCCACTAGACACTGGAGGATGCGAGGAAGGATTCCTCCTGAGAGCCCTGGGAGGGAGTGTGGCTCTGTGGACACCTTGGTTTTGTACTCCTGGCTTCCTGAACTTTGAAAGAATAATTTTCTTTTGTTTTAAGCACCCAGTTTGTGGTGATTTTTATGACAACCCTAGGAAACAGATGCCCCCAGCTTCTTTGGAGGCCCAGATTCAGAAATAAGGACTTTCTCTTGGACAGACCCCATTCCACCTCTACCTGTTCTTCCACAGCATTCTGACTGATTCAGAATGCACAGGGTTGTGCATAAGCTCAAGCCCCTAACCAATATAGGCAGCATATGGCTGGCTGACATGGGCATTTAGTCCAGCAGCTACAGGATTGAGTTGAACTGCATCTAAGTCGTCTTCACTTTAGGCAGTTCCTGGGCTCTCCTAGACCTCGCCCTTCCAGCTTCAGGCTCTTACCTCAAATGATACGTCATTGTGAGTGGCTGGTTTGGGGGAGCTATCATGGGCCCCTTTAGGCTATGGCACTCTGAGGCTTTGGGTCCTTGTACTCACCCCCAGCTTAAGCTAAGGATGCTGTATAGTCATGTAAGCACAGGTGTGACTGGATCTGAGGATGGGCCTTGGAAGGGTGTAGATACAGAATCTAAGGGCTGGAAGGAAGCAGGACCCAGAGAGCCACTTTGAGGCAATGCAGCTTGGGACAGCAAGGTTTCAGGGAACAGATGTTGAGGGGTTTAGCACTCTTGGTGAGTAGGTTAGGTTATCGGGGTACAACTAGTTAGAATGTTCCCTGAACAAGGAAAGAAAGCATTGCCACCTAACAGCAACTTTTTCAGCTGGGACCCTGGGATGCCCAAGGTGTTGGCTAGGATGGGGGGTGTCTCAGAGGTAAAAGGGGTTACTAAGAGTGAGGTAGCAGGTTATCTGCTGACTTGGGGTACTGAGAAAATGCTAAATTCGGTATTTCCGGAAAACTCCTGGTGACATGAAGTGGGAAGGTGACAAGGGGAAGAGTAACTCCTACGGGGTCAGCCCTGGTGGGCGCAGCAAGGTCACTGAGCAGCTCTTGCTTTCAGCTCCTGCTACAGCCCAGAACAGCCTCCAGTCGAGGCATCTCTGTCTTCCCTTTTCTTGGCGTGGCATCTTGTGCTTGACTCTCTGCCCTTAGTAACTAACTTTCCTGGGGTTTTCCTGATCAAGCCCAGTAGGGGAGGTCCCAAGGCCGTCACAGCACGCCTTCAAGACAGTTGGCAACTCCATCACCAGTGCTGAGAAATGGCAGCAGAACAGTGCCTCTAAAAGACCCCTGTTGTGTGACTTGTAATAAGTTTTGAGCAAGCTTGATGAACGACGGTAGAGGCATCAGAAGAAATAGCAGAACGCCTCTGGATTTGCAGTGTGGCTTCTTGGGACTTCAGTTATTATCTGTCCCAGTGGTTGGTTTCCTCCCTCTCTTTTTCAGCACTTCTTTTATTAAGCACCAATACCTATCAGTAAAATCACTTGACAGCGTATAACATTCTCTTACAAACATGATTCTTAGTCGTGTCCTTGCATAAAGATGCAGAGGCACCTGTTGTCTTGATCACTTTATAGCTGGGGTAGCTCACGTTCCAAAAGGCTGGCCCAGGGCTGCCCAGCTCAGCAGCGGCAGCCAGGATTTGAACCAGATCCAGTGTTCTTTGAGCTACATCCTGGATATCCCGTTTCCTGTAACATTCTATGGATTCCATCCAGACACTGGTATGGGAACAGCAAATCGATAGTTATCAGTTTGCTTCCGTGGAAGTTGATTGTACGGGAATAGTTGGGGCAGATATTTCCTTACCCTTTTGCTTTCAAGATGCCAGTGTCTCTTCAATATTTACAAGAGCATTGCTCTACCACTGAGCTATGGAGCCTTCTTCAATACTTACAAATGAATAAGTGATTTTTAAAAATTGGAATTGAGACCCATTTTTTACCTTTGCCCCAGTGTTTGAAAGAAGCTGCCAGACATTTAACTAGATTTTCCTCCTAATTACTTCTATAACAAGTACCCCTTCCCAGGCATGGGGGCTGGGGGGTGGAGGTCTAGTGGCAGTGTGTGTGTGTGTGTGTGTGTGTGTGTGTGTGTGTGTTCACTAAGCATCTTCAATCTCCTCGCCATGGGGCAAGATTCTGAGATGATTGACCTTTCGGTTTTACCAAGTCATTTGGGGAGCTGTGTATCCATCCATCTATCCAAAAACTATTTAGTAAGCACGAAAATAGCCCTAAATTGTTTTGTTGATGATAAACAAACAAAACAGAGTTTCTGCCTTATGGAAGTTCTATTCCATTAGAGCCATAAACAAAGTTAACACATCAATGTTAATGTAACAGCTGAGAGAAGAAAGTGCCAAAAATAAAGTGAAAGCTAGGAACGGAGATTGTGTTGGAGCCAAGATTGAGGGGCATCATCCCCTGGGGGTACAGAGGGAAAGCTTCTCAGATGACGCTTAGTGTTACACTAAACTTCCTTTCCTAAGCCATGATTTCCCAAGAAGCCAGTTCACTTTGGAAGCTTACTGCCTGTATGAAAGTTGTTTTCCAGGAGTGAAGGATTAACCGGGCTCTTAGTGGCCTCCAGTTCTTCTGCAGTCTTAGCTCTCCTTCCCAACTTAAGGCAGAGTTTTGGGCACAGTGGCTACAGTGGGCACAGTATTAGGGATCTCTCCTTGGACCCTGTGCGTCTGCAACACATTCCCAGAGAATAATGCCCCGAATGGAGGATACAGGCTCTGTATCCTGCCAGCGCTAGGGACACGGAGGGTCTCAGGGTTATTGCAGCAAAGTGACCTCTTGGAGGCTCACTTGCCTCTGTTAATGAAGAACGTTGAGCTTGTATGGCTGTGTGGTCACGTTGTTTAGAAATATTTGTGAGGACCTGGGAGCAACCTGCACCCTTTTTTAGTTTATAAAGGGGGTAGGCTCAGGATTGAGATTAAAATGTTCTGATTTCTTTCTCAATGTGTTTTCCCTCTGCCAAAATTTTTGAAACCATTTACTGACCACGGCTGTGTTCTAGACACTGCCCTGAATCCCATTTGTGCATTGTTTAATCTCACAATAGCCTCTTTTCACTGAAGACTGTTCAGCTTTCCAGATGAGAAAGCTGAACTCAGGGAAGTGCCGTCATCACCCCCAACCCCAAGCCTCCAGAGCTGGTTGGTGGTGGTGCAGGTGCTCAGACCCAGGTTCTTCAACATTAGAGCCTGCACCACCAGCCCTAATGCTGTGTAGGGGCGGGGGTGGGAGTGGCACCTGATTGAATGGGCCAGCCCACTCCCACGGCTTTAAACTTGTCTGTAGTTGGAATTATAAGGAAGTCCTTTTTATTCCCACTTCCTCTGTGCTTTGCACTTAGATGCTTTAAGAAACTCTTTGCTTCTTACTATGTTTCCCTCTGGCATAGAGCTTATTGAACTATACATTACAGTGATTATCTGCTTACTTATCTGTTTCTGCAAACCAGCTGCAAGTTCTTCCAGGCCATATCTGTGCAGAGCTTTGCACGCGAAAGAGGTTTGCACAGAGACAGGGTATCACAATAAGATATGCAGTAACAATGAAGCCGATACCAACTGGGGACTAAATGTTTTCTATAGGTCAAGGGCTGTGTGAGGTCATGTGGCTAGATGCATCAGTTTACCAAGTTCTCACAACACACTTCTTTGGTGGGTGACAGAGAAAGAACTTGAACTGTGGGCAGCCTGTTTCTGGCCTTGCCCTTAACCTGGCAAATGAGTACATCAGTGGATGAGCGCGACATTACTCTCCAATCATCTGTGTTCATCTGTTTGTCTTCATGACCCAAAGAAGAGGAGGAAAATCAATCCTCTCCAAGATGCTTTCCCCCACCTTCTCCACATATCCGTCTTTCAGAGTGGGAATTCAGACAGAACTTAAGAGGCCACCCGAGGGTTTGGAATCGGGTACCAATTTGTGCTGAATGGCTCCTGTGAATTATCTTCAGTGTTCTTGCACACAAGTGGAGACTCGCCAAACAGATGGAGGTATATTTCAGGCACCTATGCTCAGAGAGAAGTTTCTAATAGATTCATTCATTAATTCTTCTCACCAGTCATTGAGGATCTACTGTGTGTCATGGAACATTCAAATTTGTTCAGAAATAAATAAAACCCAGCCCTTTTATTCACCATCTCTCATTGTGAAATACAGCAAGTGCATAATGAGGACTGCTCCATGTTGGACCTGCCCAGGCTGGTTCTTGGGTGCACGGGGGTGATCAGAAAGTCATTGCCAGGCGGAAGCGGGAGTAACTGCAGGGTCTGAAAGTTGTATACTTAACCCACCTAGAGAAGGCAGGTTTCAGAGAGGCTTGCAGAGAGCTCAGGACCCAAGGGCCAAGGTTAAAAGCCTGGACTGAGAGGCCAAGGAGGTGTATTACTGGCCAAGTGAGCCACGCGACCGAGCACACGGGTGTGTGACAGGGCGGGAGGGACAAAGGACACTTCATCCCGGTCCTATGTGCGTGCACAGTGGCAATGCTAGGCTGGATGTCATGAGAATATGTATTTCATTTGTTCAGGAATGCTTTTAAATTTGCATTTGCCTTTCTCTTCTAGAGAACTGGAGCTGGAGTTCCTGTCGGAAAACAGCCAGTCTCACCTGTTCCCTCCAGGGAAGGGAAAGAGTGTAGTCTAGGGCTCACTGTGTGGAGCCTTGTGGAGGAGAACAGGGCTGGTCCACACGAATGCAATGGGGACACTGCACAGAGATGGTTTCACAGCACTGTGGAAGGGAAGTGGTAGCCTTGCCACTCCTTTGCATTTAAGTTTTCAGAAAATGAGGTCTTGCCTTTGTAATAAGCATGCTAGTATTTCCTGAGAGCTGTGACTTACAGGTCGTTGCGCTCATGTTCCATGATGCAGATCCATTTAATCCTCCCCAGACCCTCTCGACCAGGGCCACTAACCCAATTTACAGATGAGAAAAATGGAGGAAACTCAAATCACATACCAAAGACACACAACCGGAAGGTAAGACAGCCGTGACTAAAATCCACATCTGCCTGACTTATGGGCAAGTGTTGCTGTCCCGAGGTTTGTTCATTAGCTTTCCCCTTGATAAATTTCCCTAGGATTCAGATTGATCTCTCAGGATTCAGGCTTCATTCCGATCTGATCTAAAGATGATTAAGGAAGGTTGATTTGAGTGTGGAATGACTATGTTCCAAAGAACTGCTACGTTTTTACTCTATTCCCTTGGCATTATCGTGGGAAATGGTGTCTCTAATAGATACATTACAAGTAGATGACTAGTTTAAGAGAAAAAAACGTTTCATTTTCTATAATGGGACCTCCTTAAATAGGTCACCTTATATCTGTCTAGACACAAGGAGATAGCTATAGATAAATATAGCTAACTATAGGAACATAAAGGTAGGTGTGAATATATTTTTGTACATATGAATATATACATATATATACACACACACATACACTTGCTTCTATATATAGATACAAGTCTTTATCAGTTGTTGTGCATTCATCTTCTCCTAATTGTTCACACATGTAACTTATCTCTTCATTTGATTATGTGCTGGGATATTTCCTCGCCTTCTGGGAGTTTCCCTGGGAAAAAAATTAACATGGGTGTTTCCTCTCTAATCCAGTTGCAGAATCCACACTTTGGTGTCATTTTTGGCTCCTTCTTCCTCTCCTTTCTTGCTAGTCAAATACCAAGTTTCCCATTCCCTGCCATATCTTGTTCTACCCCAGTCACTAACTGTCCCCTTTATTTATTTATTTTTTTAAAGATTTTATTTACTTGACAGAGAGAAACACAGCCAGAGAGGGAACACAAGTAGGGGGAGTGAGAGAGGGAGAAGCAGGCTTCCCGCCGAGCAGGGAGCCCAATGTGGGACTCGATCCCGGGTCTCCGGGATCATGACCTGAGCTGAAGGCAGTTGCTTAACCAACTGAGCCACCCAGGTGCCCCTAATTGTCCCCTTTAACTGACTTATCTGCAGGCCTCATCACCTCTCTTGTAGACCAGAACGTCCTCATTCTCTGTACTCTTGACATTTAGGGCCAGATAGTCTTTATTGTACCTAGTTGTCCTTTGCATGTAGGATTCTTACAGATCCCCTGACCTCTTTCTACTAAATACCAGTAGCACCCTCTCTCTAGTCATGACAACCAAAAAGTCCCCATTACTTAATGTTTCCTAGGGAGAGGGGAGGAAATTGGGAACTGGTCTTCTAGGCTATTTTGAAGAGCCACCTCAATGATCTCCGTAGTTCCATTCAGCACAATCTTGCCACCTTATTGCTTAAAGAGAAAGGAAAAAAAAAATCTGAGAAACATAAATGCCTAAAGAATGGCCAGGCCTTTTGCAATATAGTTTTCATTTCGCTCTCCCTAAAGGTCCAGCTGACATCACCAGTTGAGAGAGTGAGCCTGCATTTGAGTGGAGGCTGCCTCAGTTGGGAGGGCTTATCCCATATATTTGCGAGCTTGTTGTGTCCTCTCAAGCAAGTTTCTGTTCTGAGCGTCACTTTTTCACCTGTGCAATAGGTATAATAATCTAACGAGTAGGGTTGCTAAGTACCGAACACCAGTAACTCTAACACAAGGTAGAAATGCTACAAGCTCCTTAAGTGAAGGTTCAGATGAAGCACTGTGGGAGTTCAGAAGATAAAGAGATTTCTTCTGGCTGAGCCTGGGGAGGGGGCATCACACCAGGAGGTTTGGTTACTATGGAGGTTGCATTGACCCTAGCCTTGAAGTCGGCTGGTATCTGGATGTGTAGGTGAGGTGAGGGATAACAATAAGGGTGACATTCCAGGCAGAAGAAATGGCTTGGGTGAAAATATCAGGATATGTAATAGAAATAGTGATTTCTGATGTGGTTGGTTATCTTAGCACTGCACATGTTCTTTATCGTTAAGTGCTCAGTAGGGTTGGCGGCATGGGTGTGTGAAGCATATATATTGAGAAAGGTCCCTCAAAAGCTTGTTTTGAGACAAGACCATCTGGGAACGATGGGGGCTTGATGGACAAGAAACTGAACTTCAAACCAGAGGACTGTTCAGCTTAGTCAGTGAGGAGGTTCTCTGTGTCCAGCTGTGCCTCAGTAATGGGCAAGAAGATGAACTGGGACAGTAGAGGAGAGGACAAAGCCAGGAGATCATCCAGAGCGTATTAAAATTATCACAATGAAAGGCTGTGGCAACTGCGAGATAGGACAGCCATTGGATGGAGAGAAAGGGAAGGTGACAGAAGCTGTGTTGTAGATAACTGTCAGGATTCACATGATTTCTCAGCTTTGGGGAAGTATGGGCTGCATGTCCTGCTGCCAGTGCCATTTTAGAATGTTCTGTGAACTTGGTCAAGTCACTTTTCTCTGAATCTGTTTTCCTTATTTGTAATGCCAAAGGTCTGGATTAGTTTCCAATAATCCCTCCATCTTAAACATAGACTGAAGCCTGAAAGGAGATTTCCCAGAGAACTCGGAGCCCTTACCCTCCTAGCTCCTTGCTCGGCAAATGGCCGGGAATACACCCAGTGGACCATCAGTCTTCAGCCATCCTGGGGATGGTTGTCGAGACCAGACACAAGTGAAGAGAAGAGAAGGACATTACTTGGGAGAATATGCATGTTCACAGCTCTGAGGATTAAAGGCCCGTGTTCTTATCACTGCTGAACAGAGTATTATAAATCCAGTCTTAGAATACCAAATCCCTTTGCAGCTTGGCCGTTGTGAGGGAATATTAAAAAGGCCGGAGACAGAAATAATCAGTTTCCCAATGACACATTGTCAAATAAAGCATTTCTCACATTATCCCCCCCCTCCTTTTTTTTTTTCTTTTTCTGACTCCTTCTCCCGTGCCTGGACAGTTAACATGAAAAAATAGATTAAAATGAGGCCAGGCTGAATGGAGTTCTAAGTTTGATTTTTCAGAAGGCTCTCTCAGTGGGGTAGTTTGGAGCCCTTTCTGTTTTTCATCTTTATATATGTTTCAGTGTTTGATCTTGTGTCTGTAAGCAAATCAGCTGGAGGTACTAGTGTGGGGATGAAGGCAGAGCATCAGGGAGGGTCCCTGTGAGGTTTGATCAGGTGCCCTATGGATGCTCAGGTCAGAGCTGCTATGGGGACACTATGGTTTCTATTTCTCCGCCAGGTCTGGTCAAGATTTCGGGCTTCTGGACATTTATTAAGCACCTTCTCTGGGCCAGGTATGGCAGCTTAGGCTGGATAAGTGGTGGGGGTAGATGGTAACTCAGGACCTCGAATTGGAATGGGGCCCACCAGATGACCGTATTGCAGTAGTGCAGCAGGTGATTGAAGACCACAGGGACTGTGAGAGGAGATGTCACAGATCAGCCCCAACCTGGAGAAGCCAAGACACTCCCAGAGGAAGTGATCTCTGCGCTGAGATGGCTGAGTGAGTTGAGATGGGCAGATGAAGGGGAGTGTGTTAGGTTAGGACTGCCCTAACAAATCACCACAAAATGGGAAGCTTCAAACAGCAGAAATATATTCCCTCACAGTTCAGGAGATCAGAAGTCCAAAACCAAAAAGTCAACAGGGTTTGTTCACTCTGGAGGCTGAGGGAGAATCTGCCCCATGGCTCCCAATGGCTTCCGATATTTGTGGGCAATCTTAGGCATTCCTTGGCTTGTGGAGGCATCACTGCAATCTCTGTCTCTGCCTTCACGTGGCCTCCTCCTCTGTGTGTGTGTGTGTGGCTGGCTGGTTGACTGTCCATCTGCATCCTCTGCTCTTCCTATAAGGACATCAGTCATTGGATTTGGGACCCACCCAATCCAGTGACCTCATCTTAACCGATTACAAATGTGACAACCCTATTTCCAAATGAGATCACATTCTGAGGTTCTGGATGGACCTGAATTTTGGGGGGTCATTATTTATACCACAAAAGGGATGAGAGTACCCTGGGCTGAGGGCACAGCCTGTGCGGAGGAGCCCAGAGCATCATACTTTGGGGAATGCTCATTGCTCAGTGTAGCTCAGGGACAGGTATGGGACTTCGGGAGCTGGGCCTGAGAAAGAAGTGGGCACTTCATCATGAAGGGCCTTGGGCACCAGGCAAGGGGTCCAGACATTATTCTGAGGGCCCTGGAGGGCCAAGGAAGGGTTTTGAGCAAGGAGAGAGGAGCAAAAGGATTTGGTTTGGGATAGAGGAATAGAGAGGTTGATATTTGTTGAGTATTTTGGTGCCAGACCTTTTATTTTCTTGTTTAATCCTTTCCAGATTGAGAACAATCAGCGCATTTTATAGGCAAGCCTGTATTCAGCCCAAGGAGGTAAAATATCTCAGCCAGCTTGTCACATGCGGCCAGGAGGGTATCAGGCATCCACACACTGGTCTGAGCCCCCAGACACCTGCTTTCCCCATCACGGCACTCTGCCCTTGACATCGCCCACCCTCACTGCTGTCTTCCTCCACTGGGGGATCTGTGACTCACCATCAGCCATGGGATAAGAGGAGTGGCTGATCCTGCTCTAGAGAGCCTTCTCTAGGGGAGATTCCATAAGACAGGGACACACATTGCTCCCGGTGTCTCTTTTCCACGTCCTCCCTGACAGCTTCGTGAAATCCTCACATCCGTAAGAAGAAGGTAAAACTGATCACCCCAAGACCCGTGATGCTTACAGTCTCACGCAAACCAGCCCCTCACTAATAGACTGGCATTTTTATTTCTGGAAATCACTGCCGCTTCTCCACCCTTGTTTGTCTTCAGCTGCCAGGCAGTGACACAGTCCAAATCGGATTTGGCATCAGGGCCTTCGCTCACCACCCCTGGAGTCTTGGCCTTTTTTTAACCTGCTTTCTAAAAATGTGCAGCCTTTCCCTGCATCCTCTTCTCCCTCTTTGGCTTGTTGTGGCCCTGGAGTGGTTTCTTCACCTCCAGGGCTCGTGCTGGCTCCCACTGTGCAGACTCTGGCCTTGCCTACCTTCCTGGTGTCATCTCCTGCTTTTCTGTTGGTGTGCCCTTGATGGAGAAAGACCAGACCACAGAGACGCGGGTACAGCTCTGTGTGTGTGGACCAGCGCAGCAGCCTCGACCAAGGACCATCTCAAGGATGCGGATGACAGTTTCCTCTTCTGAGTTACTCATCTGCTTTCTTAGGGTGGAATGTTCTTCTAGGATTAGAGGTGGAGCCCTTGTTCTCTAGAGTTTGTGCACAACACTTCTCAGTTTGTAAGGGCTATTACGAAGTGCTCAGATTTGCTTTACCCGGCAACCAGGAGTAACACATGAGTGAGAACTGATCACAGGTTTACCACACTGTGCGCGGCTGTCCATGGCCATGAGCCCACACCTAACCTCTCTCTCTGTGGATGTTTGTGACCCAGAATTATGGATGAGAAACTGTGATTGGGAGATTCATTCCTTTGTCCAAGATTGCCCAGCTTCTGTGTGGTAGCATGAGAGTTAAAGAACTCTTTCTGAACCTTCGTCTTTCTATGCCCCCAACTATGCTATGCTATCCCAAGTATTGCTAAGTCTAGTCTACAAATGAGTAAACTGGTCCATAGGGGAATCTGAAAAATTCAAGCCAAACACAGTAAACTTGAATTGGGAACCTGTTTACTGACTGCTGGGAGGCTTCCCACCGTCCTGTACTCTGCTATGTTCTTAGACCACAGAGTTCTAGGACCACAGAGCTGTTCAGACCTGCTGCTTGTAACATCACTTGAGTTGGTACTGTGTTTAAAGTAAAGTCCACTCAGCCTTTCAGGAGCCCAACATGGGGACATTTGTTTTAGTAGGTCATTGACACAGGTAGAATACTGAGATTCCCCTCGGGCCAAATTTTCACAATGAAACTCTGATCTGTAACAGAAGCCACATGGTTGGTGGCTCAACTGAGGCCAGTGGAAGCTGAGGTCGGAGTGATTAGGGAGGTCCAGAGCCACTGACCTGGGATCCTATCAAGTGGCAAAGCCGGGTGTGAAAGAATCATTGGATCGTTAAGCTAAAGACACTATCAAGCTCAGCCCCTATCAATGTGGGCAAGGGAGATGGGTGGGGTTCCTCTGTGCCACCCTCTGGAAGTTTCCTGTGCTGGAAATCTATACCTGGAATTGCCTAGGTGATGTGAGGAGGCACTCTGAGGCTGAGCAGAGAGAACTCAGGCCCTTGGTTGCCCCTGTCCCTTCTCACCCCAAGCAGAACTATGGAGCCATGCAGAAGATAGAGTGAAGCTCAGCTGCTCTACCTAGCAAATGGAACCCCCATCTGTGCCTCAGTTTCCTTACTTCGCATAGGAAAAATACACCTCACATGCACAGTTGTAGAAAGGTAAATGTGGACAGAGCACGTGCGATATGTTTGGTCCAGATTAGGAAGGATTTGGGGACTCCAGAAGGTCAAGCTGTTTATTCACTCATTCCTTCATTTGTTCATTTGCATTAAATAGACACTTGCTGAGGCTATTGACAACAGCGATAGCTAACCATCTTGAGCAGCTGTCACGTCCCCCCATGGGACCAAATACTCCATACACATCTTACTCAGCCTCACAGTGATCCAGGGAGCTGACCCTGGGAATCCTGTCCTTATTTAAGCAATCACAAAATCAAGGCTGTGAAAGTGGAAGGGACCCAGGCAAGGGCACAGAACCTCTACGGAATAGAGTCTAGGCTAAAATCGTGTCACTGTGAGGCCAGCCCTTGGCCACTGCGCCAGATACTGCCGCACGGTGTTGGAGGCAAAGCCTGGAGCCCAGGAGCTGCTGGTCTGGATTTTGGAGCTGATGCAGGATTGCAGGGGTGAACAGGGAGGGCGGTCTAGAGGCAGTAGAGGCAGAGGAGGGCGATCGTGGGTGGAAGTGGGCAGTGTGGTTAGGCTGTATCTTTCCTAGGTCATTGTTAATCCTGGGATCTGCCCACAGGGTCAGGCCCCCTCATAAAGTGGGCAGGAGGGGCTAGGAATGCAGGGCCCTCAACCAGGCAGGGCCTGACCCTCCCAGTCAGTGAAATGCCCAGAGGTGTGAAAATAGGCAAGGAGATTTCTCCAAGATGTCAGTAACCAGAATGAAACACTTTGCTGAGGAGCAGCCTTAAGACCTCCCCCTTGATTCCTGGATTTGAGAATAACGCTTTCCTTTTCCCCTCTCTAGATTCACTCTCTTTTTGTGCACCTCCACCGTCTTTTCCATTCTCTCCTCTCCTCCCTGTGGTCTGTGAGGACCACTGTGCTGTCAGATAGCCCGTGGCCATGCAGTGAAGCCCGAGTTCAGATCCCAGCTTTACCACACCCTGGCCTTCTGTACCTGGATGGACCTAGAATCAAAACCTGTGTGACTTGTAAGCAAGTTACTTAACCTGTCTGAACTGCCTTTTCCTCATCTTATCAATAGAACAGACACAATCCCATCACAAAAGATTGTCTTGATGATCAAATAACCTGAAGTAAAAGCAGTGAGAGAGGACCTGCTATTGTTTTAGCCATTGTTCTTCTTGTTTCCTCTCTCCACTGTCCTTTCCATTACCTCTGTCCTTCATATCCTTCCCTCCCTCCCTCCCTCCCTCCCTCCCT
>PITA01012756.1:13081-60569 GCA_004023965.1 Spilogale gracilis | reverse complement strand
TTACTGTGTAACTCTTGCTTGCTGTTTAAAACGTATATAACCCCCTAGACCCTTGCATTTGGGGTCCTTGCTGAAACCCGCTGTGCCGGGCAGATGCTTGGACCTCAGCTAGCTGGAAATAAACCTCACGGTGTGATTTGCATTATCCTGAGCGTCCTCGGTTTCTCTTTGGGGAGGCGGTCGACATCGGACTTTAACAGGGGTCCTTGTTGAAACCCGCTGCGCCGGGCAGATGCTTGGACCCCAGCTAGCTGGAAATAAACTTGGACCCCAGCTAGCTGGAAATAAACCTCGCTGTGTGATTTGCATTATCCTGAGCATCCTCGGTTCTTTTTGGGAAGCGGTCGACATCAGACTATAACAGTCTGCAAGCATGTCGGGCCAGAGAGACTTTGACAAGATGGTGGCTCCCAACACACAAAAAATATAAAGGTCATATCAATAAGGAAAATCTGTGTTCTAAGGTGGCTGACCAATCTAGCTGGGAAATCCCGTCCTGGCTCCAGCGCCATTCCAGGCTTCCCCCCAGCCCCACTGGCCACAGCCGCAAGAGTGACACAGATATGGAAGTACAAGTGTATAAAATACCCCTTTGTTTGTGCTAGGGGCTCAGATCTTGAGAGATTACTCTCTTCTGCGACCCCCTCCATGTCGCTGGTGTGAAATAAACCTCAGATCCACGAAGGTCTCCCAGTGCCTCTGGTTTTTGTTTTTTGGGGTTTTTTTTGGCCAGGATCCATAGGCGTTCAGTAACAATATATCCACTAGCTTTGGAGAAGGCAGGCAGGCTCCCTGAGAGCCAAAAGGAATTAGATTTAATGGAAATTTGTTGATTCCAA
The DNA here is from genome assembly GCA_004023965.1 of Spilogale gracilis. Taxonomy (NCBI): domain Eukaryota; kingdom Metazoa; phylum Chordata; class Mammalia; order Carnivora; family Mephitidae; genus Spilogale; species Spilogale gracilis. The sequence goes on along the minus strand of PITA01012756.1, from coordinate 59,730 downwards.
ACAAAAAGAGAGAAGTGTAACAATGTTAAGTGGATTTTTAAAAAAAATTTTGACTTGGAATTTTAGCTAAACCTCATTGTTTAGAGAAATGCCTGGTAAGGACCCAGCCTTCTAAAGAGAGGCACTGGGCAGAATCCCACTGTAGTGGGTAGTTGGTGAGTAGCTGATCTACTCACATTTAACTCAGTTTTCAACAACCAGAAAAATAGAAATCCGATGGAGAGGACCCTTTAATTTTAAGCGAAGAGGGCAGTAAGGTGAATGTGGGGGATCTTTTCCAGAAGGGAGCCTCGCACCTCATCTCCAGCTGGACTTTGGCTCAATTGCAGACTATCCCAGGACCAGATGGTTGCATAAGAAAGAGCTCAAGTGAAACTGACCTGTGTACCTGAGATTGGCAGCCCCAGACCATGGACGAGTCTCAAGTCAGGAGGCTATAGGGTTTTCCTCTCAGGGAGGAAGGTGGGAAGCTAGAAGAGAAGGAAGTACAAGTCCACAAGGAGCAAAGGACTGTGAGTTCCCATGGGTCAGGAGGAACCTTGAGATAATGAGCTGAGTGCCATCTTGAAAAGACTCTTGCTGATAGAGTTGAATGCCACTGGAGGGGACCCCAGTAGAAAGGCTGCATGTAAATCTCTGGGGCAGAAGACTAGACACCTTGAAAGAGCCAGGAATCACTGTGTGTGTGTGTGTGTGTGTGTGTGTGTGTGTGTGTGTGTGTGTGTGTGTGAGAGAGAGAGAGAGAGAGAGAGAGAGAGAGAGGGAGAGAGAGAGAAAGAGAGAGACAGAGATTGAAAGAGACAGAGAGAGAGAGGAAATGAAACCATGGCAGAAGGCATTGGCTACCATAAGAGCTCCAGAGAGTACCAGTTAGCCAAATAGAAATTTATCCTATTCCTATTGTCCCTTTTCTCCCCCAAGTAGCCCCCGTGGGACCACTAAAACACCACTACTGGGAGAGGAGTTCTGGAGTAGGCCTGAAAGGTGGAGACAGTGGCTGTGACCTGGGCGAAAAGTTGAAGCTTGGTTATAGTGTATGGAGTGCTAGAATACCTGAAAATCTGACCAATACCCAAAATGAGTGGGGGGAAAAGAAACAAAGTAGTTATGACGGCTGCCTGAGGTTTGGGTGGGAGGAAAATGAAAAGCTATTTTCTGATTGTACTCTTTCCAAATTCAGTCTATGTCAACATCTGGTCATGGCAGCTATTGGGGCGGGGTGGGGGGGAAGCCGAGCTAGAGATGTGGCCATGTGGAATGGATGCCTACTCTATGTAGGGTACCATGATTATCCCCAAAGGTAGAGCATTTGGGCCCAGGGCCCAAGGCCACTGGGAATGGTGGAATCATTGTGACATAATAAGAAATATATATATTTGGTTGTTGCCCCCCGTTCCCAACAGGGAACTCCTAAAACTCCTGTAATTTCTGATGTGATGGGGGTGGTAGAAGCACCTTACACGGAGCTCTGAAATCCCTTGGAATTTCCTGGGTGATGAGAGCATCTTTTGTTTTAATGTGGTGACTCTTGGTGGGCTCCTAGAAAACTTCAGGATGAGGGCTTGTCACCTGAAGGATCAGGCCACGATTAGAAATTTGGAACTTCAGCCCCGTGCCCTCACTCTCTCAAGAAACTGAGTTAATATATTATGCTCATGCCATGAAATCTCCACAAAATTCCCTCGACTCTGGTGTTTTGAGAGCTGTCCGGTCAGTGACCGCATCCCCATGCCAGGAGGTTGGCCCAACCCGACTGCACAGGGACGTAAGCTCCTGTGCTAGGGACCCCTCTGGACCACATGCCATCTACTTCTTGCCCTGGCTGTTCACGCCTATCCTTTTAATGTCCTTTCTAATAAATTGCTAAGTGTTTAAGTAACTATTTCCCTGAGTTTTGTGAGCCCTTCCAGCAAATTCTTGATCCTGTGGAGGATGGGGATGGGAACCTCCAACCTTGTAGCCAAGTCTGACAAAAGTATGGGTACCCTAAAGACCCACTGCTTGGGCTTGGCATCTCAAGTGAGAGCAGGCTTGTGGGAGTGAGCTCCTCACCTGTGGAATCCATGCCAGCTCCAGGTAGTTAGTATCTGAACTGAATTAAATTCCAGGACATCCAGGGGTGCCTGGGTGGCTCAGTCAGTTAAAGGTCTGCCTTCGGCTCTGGTCATGATCCCAGTGTCTTGGGATGGAGCCCCCGTTGGGTCCTCTGCTCAGCAGGGAGCCTGCTTCTCCCTCTCCCTCTGCCTGCTGCTCCGCTTGCTTGTGCACATGCTCTCTCTTTCAAATAAATAAATAAATAAAATCCTTAAATTTTAGGACATCCAGTTGGTTTCTAGGGAATTGGAAAATTGGTGCAGGTAAGAATTCCCATATCTGGTGTCAGAAATGCTCTGAGTGCAGACACAGTTTTTCTTTTAGTTATCTTCTCTTGTTACCAGGTTCCCACTCGACTCCTACTGGCCAAGTCCAGGCGCCAAGGCCTGTTGGGAGAACTTGGACATTTCAGCCATGTCTTCCCTTCTCAATTTCCATGGGCACCAGCCAGTCCTGGTTTTATTCACCATTCTCCTTCAGACTGTTACAATAGACTCTTCACTGGCCTCCCCAGTTCAACCTCTTCTCCCTGATAAACAAAATGTTATGCCAGACACTGTACTTTATGCTTTTATTTCATCCTAGTTGTTCCTCGAGATGGGTCTAGACTCCTTTGTCTGGCATTCAAGACTGTGCACAAGTCATTTCTAACTTTCCTTCCAACCCTCACTGACCACTGCTTCTTCCCACAAATTCTACATGGGGCTACATCTCTGTGCCTTTGCATATTCTACTTGGAATGACAATCCCACTCACCTCTATGGGCCAAACTCCTATTCATACTTCAACACCCGCTCTTTAAGAGCCCTGCTTCATTTGAAGCCTTCATGGATTCTCCCAAGGCCATTTTCTGCATTTGTATAATATCACTTATGAAGCTCTTTTCCATGTAAAATACATTTTGCAACCACTTACATGTTTCTGACATCTCCACCAGACTGGGAGGGGAGCCCTTTGAGGTCAGAGAAGACTTTGGCTCTTCTCTGTTTCTCTAATGTTCAGGGTGAGTTCACATTGGAATGAATGAATCCGTGAATAAGGTGGAGTCTGCAGGAACAGTGGACACATCACCACTATCTAATTTTAATCTCTGACAATATTATTTCCCCAGCTAATTTCTGGACGGTGAGATTATAGTATTGGAGCCACAGTCTTATTTCTCAATCAGATGTGGAAGTTCCTATTGTATCCCAGAAAGCCAAGACCAGGCACTTGACTTGATTTTAATTCAGAAGGTGGCTTTTTATCTGCGTTTTCAGAGGGCAGAGATCACAGGATGTCCCTCACAAATGTGTTTGTTTCATCAGGGCTTTGTGAGATTTCCATATGTCAGCAAGAAATTCCTTGAATGTTTTCTGACTTTTCATAAATGATAAGACTTGCTTAGATTTGCAGCTTGGAGAGCAGCTAGGACAAGGGACCCAGAGGGAACTGCCACACCCAGCCCCTCGGGAAGAGAGGGTCACCCCCAAATGTGGCACCTGCGACCTCAGTTGTACAGGGAGAGCTACATGATTTCATGAACGAATCGAACAAGAAGTGGGTTGCAGAAAACTTTATACTCTGTGCAAATTACTTCGGTTTCCCAAACTCCAGACAGGTTATAATCCCCGGTTTAGCATTGAAATATTTGTCTTTTCAATAAAATAGAGACATGATTTAGTTTTAGAAAGTTGTCTCTCAGAAATTGGACAGGAGAAGTCCAGATCTGACTGTCCAGATGCGACTCTAGATATCAGTCCTAAGAAGAGCTTGAGGTTGCCTGTGAGGTTCCTAACCTGTGAGGAAGACGTCCCAGGACATAGTGCTCTTCCTACCACTTTGGAGAGACCTCTGTTTGAATCCTCATCTGGCTGGCTGTGCACTGTGGGGCAAGCCACCGAACTTCTTCAAATCTTTTTCCTCGTCTGTAATTCAGACATGATGATACCCACCTTGCAGATTTGCTCATGAATATTAAAGACAATGTATGTAAAGTGCCACATGCGGTGCTTGACGTGTCGCTAGAATATTATCTGTGACTTACGGCCCACCTCGTATGTGCTAGGCATTTTAAGAGGAGGCAGAATCACCTGAGAGTAAGAAGTTGGGGATACATACACGTAAGTGACAGAAATCTCCCATCTAGGCTTCAGTCTGAAGGAAATAACGAAGCACCTGCAATGAAATGTCAGTTTTCAAAAAGAAAAGGGAGATCATTTCAACATTATTTATGTTACTGAAAGAGATCAGAAATAACTCATGTCCTGTAAGAGAATGATGAAACAGACTATTGGATAGCTACTAAAAAATTGTTGCAGAAAAAAAGAATGAAGGATATGGAGATAAATGCACAGGAATGGTAAAAGTAAAAAATCAGCTTAAAATTTTTGTACAAAATGAATGACTTCCGTTGTTGTGTGCATACATGCACAAGTGTGTGAATATATGTCTAGAGAAGAGGAGTGAAATGCCCCATGTGAAGTATTGTTGGTGCCCGTGGCAGGATTTAGGGAAGATTGGTCATTCCTGTCCTGGTCTTTGTGCCTTTCCACATTTTTGGCTTCTTTCCAGAACCCATCTGCTGTTGGGTAATAAAAACAAAATGACACATGAGTTATTTGTCGTGGAAAAATGACAGTGGTGGGCACGCTCACATCTTTCCGGTGGTTTTGTGCTGGGTGGGGTAAAAGCATCTTGCAGGCCAAGCCTTCATGGGATTTGATATTTACTAGGTAGGCTGAAAATAGCTGGGAGGGCAGGTAGCGGCTCTTAACCTCGTTTTAGGAACAAGTGTCTTGAGAGAGGCAGGGAGTCTGGATTCTGCCCATGCTCAGCCAGTGGGAGGTCAGATCTGAGGCTATTTTGCTGCCAGACTGCCTGCCCAACACCAGGAGGAAAATTACCAGGAGGACAAGATGTGGTTTTCAGGTTAATCAGCTCCCAGCAATTGGACACAAGAGGTCTGGCTTTCAATTCTCCCTATCTTCTCTGCCTATTGGAAGAGCCGATCATCATATGGTCCCGATTCATCCGTGCACAGCCTGAAGGGAGAAAAGTGAATAAGGCATATTCTGGAGAGGTTAAAATATTTCCAGAGAAATTGAGAACCTCGTTCAGAGAGGGAGGAACACTTTTTTTTCTCCCCCGAAAATAACTCAATCTTTTTATTTATTAATTTTTTGGGTGAAAATCTCTTTTATAAAATTTTTAAATTGATTAAGTATATCACATATTTCTCTGAGTGGAGTATTCTACTATATGTGTTCTAGGACTAGTTTTTGTACCTCATCCGTGTTGAGGCAAGTAGCGAGGACATTTATTTTTCACAGTCATATACTATTCCAGCGTGCATATAAACCATAATTTTTTTTATCAATTTCATTTTGTGGGACTTTTTTTTTTTTTTACAGGTTTTCACACTAACACAAAATGCTATTTTGACCTAGTACGCTTGTAAGAATTTATTGAGAGTACATACTTACAAATGAAAGAAAAATGATTAGAAGCAATATGATTCTTCAGGATAATTTGGAAACCCTAAATTATTTTCATTTATTAATTTACACTGCCATTACCCTCTTATGACTATTCCTCCTTCTCTTTGGTCTTCTCCTTGTCAACTTTGGTATTTCCAGACTTTTTTTCTTTTTTCAGTTTTTGCTGATATGGAGGGGGTGTTTATACTTTGCACTTTGTCTATTACCTGCTGGTTAAGCAGCTTTCTGCATGTTTGTGATTCATTTGTGTTTATGGCTCTGGGCAATACTCTTCAAATCCTTTGTCTATTTTTTGTTGTCGGGTTGTTTGTCAATTTCTTCCTGGTTCACAGGGAGCAGTCCTTCGTTTTGTTGAAGATGACGATGATCTATGTATCTATCTTTATGCAACTATAAAGCGTCTGACTGTAGCTTATAAATTTTACTGATGATGCTCCTGGCGATGGCTGTCCTAGAGACTATGGCAAGATGGTAGCACACCGCATGGTGACCAAATAAATCTGTTTTTGTTTAGCTGCATCTTAGCTCTGTGACTATGAGCCCACAACTTGATTCCTGTTATTTCAGATAGCTTCTCTATGTATTGTGTATAATAATGATATTCAACTCACGAGGATGCCATGAAGAATAATGTATTATAAGGGCCTAAGAGAAATTATTTAACATATGATAAATAATAGTAATAATTGTAACCACAGCAACATCCCAAGGCGAGCTTCCCCTGCAGTGATGGGCAGAGCAGACAGTCCTGGGCAGAACCTCTCTGGGAGGGGCTAAAGATGCCAACTTTAGCTCCATTCTGTGTCTTTTCAGACCAATCTCTTCCCAGTCTCATTGGTGAGACCAAAGCAGCTTAAGATACCTCCTTTGGGAAGTACATCCTTCTAGATTATGTTAAACGGTCTGAGCTAGAATATTGGCTCATGAGGACACGAGCTATGTCATGGTTGCTGCTGTTTCCCCAGGAACTAGAACAGATCTGGACATGTAGTAAGTGCTCACCAAATGTTTCTTGAATGAATGGATGGGTGAATAATTTAAAGCATCGGTGCCCAAACTTTCTATCACCAGAAAACTCTCCTGGAGGAGTTTCCTCTGTGGAAATGCCTGTTTTAGAACAGCATCCCTATCACTCAGCTTGAGTAAGAAAGGATGAAAGGAAAAAAATTATTCCCAATTTAAAAGTAACACCGCACTCTGCCACTGGATATTATGATAGGTGGAGATAGCCAGTGTGATCGAATTTTAGCCTCAAGCAAAGCCCTGATGTCCTTACTGGCTAGCATACCCTGATTTCAGAGTTTCACGATTTCCAGTAGGTTTCTTATAAACATAAAATCACCCGACGATCCTCTTCACATCACCTAAACTCTGTGTGTTTTAGATAATGAAATCTTACAGATTTTTGACCAAATATTTTTATTGTTATTAATGATTCTCAGTTTAGAGCTGATAAAGAATATTCCCATGTCCCCTAGAGACAAGGCCTAGGTCACTTTCAGTTCGGTCAGTCATATGTGCAGCACTCCAAAGACTACCTTGGTAGAAAACCAGAAAAGGTCATGAAAACCCTGGTAACTTGACAGGACAGGAAGGAGGGACAGGCTGTCCATTTACGGCCTGCGGCAATCACAGTAGGAATGGTCCAGTCCGTTCACAAGATGAGGGGATCCAAAACGCTGAGAGATGGTCAGTCCATTAAGAGGCTGGGAGCTTGTGATACTGCGATTTATGGATTTATAGTAAATACATATTTGGTCTTCACCCTTCCTTCTGCACAGACCTCCTAAAACTCTTGGAATTTCCTAATTGCTGAGAGCTACAAAGGTGTCTTCTGTTGTGTTAATGAAGCACCTTTTGGATCAAAGCTAAGCATGGGGACTGGTTGCCAAGAGAACCAGCCTTGCTGTTAGTGGATTGGAGAACCTTTAGTTCCTTTCCGCTGATCTCCTGGGAAGGCGGGGAGGCTGAAGGTTGAATCAGTTGCCAATGACCAATGATTTAGTCAATGGTGTTAAAGAGGAACAGAATTTGCCACCCCCCAATAGTTTTCTTTGGTACTGAATTATTTTAGACTAATTATTTTTAAGAAATAGCCCGCATGAGAAGAGCTCTGGAAACTGGGTATGGTGCTTTTATAAAAGACATTTACATTTAGAAGGAAAATCTCCATTCATTAGGATGTCTCCCTCTGTACCTGGATGAGGAGGGTGACTCTAAGTCTCTAGAAACTCTTATTAGTGAAGAAGGCCAGTGTTTAAATCTGCATAACAACCTTACCCTTATTTACTGTGCTTTTCCTGGTTACCTCCCATAACTGGCTTCCCTTCTGCCCCCAAACATTTTCTTTTCTCTTTATCTGGAAGTGTTATTGAAGGTGATGACTTGGACCGTTTCAAGGAGTGACTCAGTTTTCCTAGGTCTCTCCTATGCATATAGGTCTTCCATTTGTTTTTTGTTTTCTTTTGTTTTGTTTTAAAGATTTTATTTTATTTATTTGACAGAGAGAAACACAGCCAGAGAGGGAACACAAGCAAGGGGAGTGAGAGAGGGAGAAGCAGGCTTCTCGCTGAGCAGGCAGCCCGATGTGGGACTTGATCCTGGGTCTCCGGGATCATGACCTGAGCCGAAAGGCAGTCGCTTAACCAACTGAGCCACCCAGGCGCCCCTTCCATTTGCTTTTCTGCTAATCTGTCTTTTATTCTAAGGGGCTTTCAGCCAAGAACCTGAAAGAGTAGAGGGAAAATTATTTTTCCTCCTCCTCAATCCCTATGGAGTAGAGCCACTATAAAAACAAAAAAGGATGCAGTTTGGGGAACTTCTGCGTTGGTAAGCACATGGAGATGATGCCAGGAGGTTGGCACATCAAGAGGACATGGGAACTCCACATCCCTGCCCCCTGACTTGTCCTTTGCATCTCTTCCTTCCAGCTGCTCCTTTTATATAGAATAAACCTTTTGTTATAAACTTGTAGTCCCTTAAGTAAAATGTCTTTCTGAGTTTTGTGAACCACTCTAGCAAATCAAACCCAAGAAGGGTGCCATGAGAAACTCCCATCTATAGCTGGTAAATCTGAAGCACAGGTCACAGCTTAGATTTGACCACTGAGTCTGAAGTATGTGGGGGGATGGGGTGGAGGCGGTCTTGTGAGACTGAGCTCTTCCCCTGTGAGATCTGATGCTCTCTTCAGGTAGATAGTGTTAGAATTCAGTTGAATTGTCACGTACCCAACTGGTGTTGGAGAACTGATGGATGTGTGGGAAAAAACTCACACGTGGGAAATGGATACCAGAATGTTTAGGGCTCAACTACTTGGAAGACAGCACAATTTCCAGGAATTCCCTCAAGAGATAAATACATACTTATTACTATCTTTAGCTAGATGTATCTTTCAAAAAATAATTTTGCTCTTCAACAGAGGAAAAGTATCATTTAATAGTGGTCCATTGCCTTAATTGACTTCTATAGAACATTAAAAATATGGTAATGAGGAAGTAGTGGCTCCTTGAAAAAAATGTATATGATACAACATAAAACTAAAATATCAGGGTGCAAATACCAAAATTAAGGCAGCTGGCTATCTATTCCCAAAGACTAGCCTGATTCTGATCTCTGCCCGTCCATGACTGAGTGATCCAAGGACCGAATCCGATGTTGAGCTGTTCAGTCAGATTTGTTCATGCTGGAACTGGAATTCTGGAATGAGGTCTTTGCAGATGGAAGAGGGGATGAAGTCACCTCTGGCTGAGGCCCCTATGTAGAGTTCCCTGATTCTGATGGGGGGTTGTTGGGATCTCTGAGGCACTTTCCAATAGATGAGGAGCTCAGGTCTAGTCCTTCCTAGAGCCTGGTGGGCCAGCTCTTCCCCTGCAACCAGAGACATTCTTGATTCTTAAGGGCATGGAATGGGCCATTCCCTGGGAGGGTGCTCTTATTCTTCCATAAAATAGATGAGAAAATAGAAGCTCACAGGCTAGAGAAAGGTACTCCAATGTCCCTCCACTGATAAGTGAGGGGATTTAAACTCCAGTTTCTAATTCTGTGCTCTTCCTACTCACACTTAGACCAGATACAAAATTGGAGGACTACAATGACGCAAACAAGGGAAGAACATAAGCACACGGAAAGGAAAAAGGTAGAAAGAAATAGACCGAAATGTTAGTGGTTCTCACACTGGGTGCTGGGACTTGGAACTTCTTTCTTCTTTTCTGTGTTTTCCTAATTTTATGTAATGTCCACTGAGAGTAAAAGGAGACCACAGTCAGCTCCTAGGAATACCTGGAAACTGGGGATGGGGGTTCTCTGGGGGGGCCCATATGGGTACCTGCTCCTCTTTGGTTGTACTTGAAAATTTTCCCTGCTCATTTTTCATGATTCACCTCACTCCAGAGGCAAAGAGCCTTCTCCCTTCAAAAGGCACTGTGATTTAGTCATGAATAATAGCTGCTCAGAAAGATCGGCATTTTTCCATCCCTCATATTCACTGTCTCTCAAATCAAACAGCTCAGTGAATCACTAAGCAAGGCAGTATAATAGAAATTCTGTTTAAAAACCCACCTCTCTCCCACGTCCCTCCCAAGTTAGTTCTGCCTGTGTTGATTGATTATGATGGAAATACTTCTCTCCCCCTATTATTAAGCTATCGAGTGTGTTGATAAAGACTTGGGAGCTCAATTCCTCTCCTGGTTAGAATGAAGGAACTGGCATTTATCAGCGCACCTGCTCAATATCCTGAGTTAAGAGCTTATGATACGGTATTTCATTCATACCCAGGATGGGGGAGAGGTGTGGGCATTGCCGTTCTCCAGGTAGGGAGACTGAGGTCGAGGGAGACCTTTAAGGGCTTGTGACCCAGTGGCCACACTCACAGCCCTGACATCAGCTAGCCGAGGTCTTGACCACCCGCTCTGCCTGTGACTCAGGCAGGTGGTTCAACTTCCCCAGTCCCAGGTCTCTGATGCAGGAAGCATAGCAACTTAAGATGATATTTCTTTAATGTCATTAGCAAAATGACATTTAAAGTGCTCTTTTCATAGGTCTGGGGCACTTCCCAATAGGTCTGGGGCACTTCCCAATAGATTCACTTGGAGAGATTTGAGGCTTCCTTTTGGTATTTTGAATTGGATCGTTTTCTCCCCCATTGTGTTTTTAATTGGCTGTTGATTGTCATTTTTTTAAATGTTAATTCTACCTAAGCTCTAGGAGGGGAGAAGTTTTATTTTTTTATTTTTTTATTTTATTTTTTTTTAAGATTTTATTTATTTGACAGAGAGAAACACAGCCAGAGAGGGAACACAAGCAGGGGGAGTGAGAGAGGGAGAAGCAGGCTTCCCGCCGAGCAGGGAGCCCGATGTGCGACTCGATCCCAGGTCTTCGGGATCATGATCTGAGCTGAAGGCAGTCACTCAACCAACTGAGCCACCCAGGTGCCTGGGGGAGATGTTTTATTATGTTTACCTAACGTGTCCTAAATTCTTAGAAAAGTGCCTGGCATACAGTAGGTACTCATTAAATATTTGTTAAGCGGGTGGATCTGTCAAACTTACTGAATTGTCTTTTGATTCTTATGGGTTTTTAAGCTGATTCTCTTGAATTTTTAAATAGACAGCAAATTGTCTGCAACTTGTGATGTTTCCCTTTTCAATATTAATACTTTTTTTTTAAAGAATTTATTTATTTGACAGAGAGGGAACATAAGCAGGAGGAGTGAGAGAGGGAGAAGCAGGCTTCCTGCCAAGCAGGGAGCCCGATGTGGGACTCGATCCCGGATCTCCGGGATCATGATGAGCCACCCAGGTGCCCCTCAATATTAATACTTTTAATGTAAAACAATATGGGCCAGGCCAGGCATCTCTGTTGCATTAAGTAGGCATGCTTTCAATATTTCAATACTAATTATGATATTTTGGGGGTTTCTGGTAGGTGCCTTTTATCAGATTGTGGAAGTGTCATTCTATTCCAACTTACCCCAGGTTTGTTTCTTTAATTTAATTTAATTTTTAAAAATCAGGAATGAGTGTTGGATTTCATTATCCATTTTTCTGGTGTCTATTACAATGATCATCTGTTTTTTCCCTTTTAATTTTTCGATGCCATCTCATTAGCTATTGAAAGTGACAAGTATATAGACTAGATTAGATACATGAAGACGTGCAGATGGAATACTGTTTTCTTTAAATGCCCATGAAATAGCATGCACATGGCTTGCAGCCCTGGAAACACATTACTGTTCCTCTAGGAAGGGAATCAGCTCTCCATCTGCATGCCTCTGTTGCCATACTTTCCCGGGGGGCCTGTCCCTGAGTGGGAACTGTCACGAATCGCTTAGTAATAGTGCAAGACGTTTCCTGGGTTGGGTTTACTAGCCGGCAGAGTGACGTTGCATGAAGGGTCCCTCTGGGCCCTGCACCCTGTTCCCTCTCGGTGGCCCCCGGCTCTGCTCCATGGGGCGGGGCAGGGAGTGCAGTTGACCATCCCTTGCTTATCTGGCATCTGGCTCTTCCGTTTGTCTCTTCCAGGAGACTGAAAGGTCCTTGAGCTGGAGATGGCTCCCAGCACAGTGGTCACCTTCTGTCCTCAGCAGCTTCCTTCATGTGGCTTTAGAGGATGGTAAGATCCAAGGTTAGACAATTCTTTGTGATCCAGCTTTCCTGGAGGGTCCTTCTCAGCCAGTGAGAAGGCTGCATCTTGTGATCTGTTTGATTTCTGCCCTCCAGCCTTTCCCTCAGAGACTATTAGGGAAAAGTGGCTGAAAGGCAGTACTTGGGCATCCTGGGCTCCTAATGACAATACCAGGGATCTGAAGAGATTTTGAAGTGAAGGACTATAGTGACTAGAATAGTGTCCTCCAAAAAGGTAAGTTTAAGTTCTCAACACCCTCCCCCGCCAGTACCTGTAACTGTGAACTTATTTGCTAATAGAATCTTTTAAATGGAATTAGTTAAGGATCGAGAGATGAAATCATTATAGATGGGGGGGGGGGGGTCTTAAATCCAGTAACTGATGTCCTTACAGGAAGAGAAGAGGCATGGAGAAGGCCTGTGATGGGGAAGGCCAGAGGCTGGGGTGATGAAGCTACCACCCAAGGACCAGCTGTCCAGAAGATGGGAGAGGCAAGAAAGAATTCTGTCCTACACCCTTCAGGGGGAGCTCAGCCCTGCTGATATCTTGATCAGATTGCCAGCATCCAGAAATGTAAGCCAACACATTTCTGTTGTTCAAGCCACCTGGTTTGTAGGACTGTGTTGCAACAGCCCTAGGAAATGAATGCAGGTGTATTTGCTTAAATGTTTAGTTTATAGCATGTTTGTTGCTACCAGGACATTAATGATCACATTTAAAAACTTAAATGCATAACAACAGACAAAAAAAACCCCACAAGATCATTATTTAATAGTAGGGAATTTTTAGAAACTGTTTTCTTTTTTTTTAAAGATTTTATTTATTTGACAGAGAGAAACACAGCTAGGGAGGGAACACAAGCATGGGAAGTGAGAGAGGGAGAAGCAGGCTTCCCGCTGAGCAGGGCACCGAATGTGGGGCTTGATCCCGGGGCTCTGGGATCATGACCTGAGCCGAAGGCAGTTGCTTAACCAACTAAGCCACCCAGGCGTCACCACAGAAACTGTTTTTAAATGTCTAGCTATTGGGACCTGGTTCCATAAGTTATGATACACCAACTTATTCTACCACTGTTACAAAAGATAATCATTAAAACTGACATTATGAAAAGTAAAATGTGTATTACAATGTCTAAGGACTAATAAATACATTTCTATTTGAGATATGCATAATCAGGTTTGTACAGGTATAAAGATGGGGAGAAAATACAGAGAAATCAAAACGATTCAGATGATAGTACAATGGAATTGTATGTGATTTTAAAATTCATTCTAAGATTGTTATAAGATATTTCATAATAATTTTAATTAAAATTCTACGAATCTTTGCTAAGGAGTGTCAAATAATTATAGAACAATTGTGTCATAAAACAAAATATGTCCAGAAACCTGCAAAGAGTTGAATGTCACAGATGATCAGGGAAAAAAAAAATTTCTGAGATAAACTTTGACTCACAGATCAGTATTCCCCTAGGCTGGTTTGATTTAAAAAGCACACCCAAGAAATGTAGTCTCTTGCTCCTTTCTGCCTGGTGCTAGTGTGCAGCACCTCGCTGTGCCCTGGTCCACACACCCAGGCCCAGAAATGCCTCCTTTCCCGGTCTACCTCCGCTTGGGAAGAGCCCATCATCACAGAGCCACTCTGTTGACTGAAAGCATCACATCTCCACATTGGTGAAATCAGGTGAGTAGCAGATTTATGCGTTTATTCTCATATTCTCTTACGGAGTCTCAGCAAAACACTCCTCATGAGTAAGAAATGGTCTTGACCATTTAGGAAGGGTTAGTGGCTAGCAAGTTGTCTCCTAGGGAAGCCGAGATCAGGCTCTACAGTGATGTTGGTGGGGGGATTTATCTGAACCATGGAAGTGTGGCTGACTTGGCTCCTTCTAATGGGGAGAGCATGTGGAAGATGAGTTGGGGAAGGCTTAAGAAGAAAAGTCCACTTAAAAATTTTATCCCAAAGCTCTGCAATCCAAGGTTAGTCTGTAATGCATACTTTAAACATCTAAAACTCTAAGATAATTGTTCCTTTAAATGCTGCGGCCGAGGCGGCAACACGAATGGAGACCTAAGGGCAAGGAGATGCTGAAATGGAGGCGAAGGACAAAAGAGATGGGAACGGGAGGGACAGAGTGGATGGTATCCAAGCAATGCCGATTTTATTCAGGGTTACAAGTCATTATATACTGAGCAGTGCACAACATGCAGAAACATCTATAGTGGTTCCCCATATCTCTTTCCCAATTACCGGTAACAGACCCCATGACCACAATTCTTTGTTCCTATCAAGCTACCATCATTAAAGATCAAAGGAGGCACAGCACGGGCCTACATATCTACATCTATATCAGAACATGAGTAACTGGTCTTTGTCTTGCAAGAGCAGAGGCCCAGAGAGGCGGGTACCAGGAGTTCTGCTCTACTGTTAACTCCAGCCTAGCCCCAGCAGGAACGCCCAGGCTGGCGAGTTTAGGAGCTCTTACTCAACTGTTGACGCCAGCCTGGCTCTGGGCTCCCCACACTTAAAATAGTTTCAAACTTAGTCTTTTATATACATGCATATCCCTATAGAAGTCATTTATGACTCACTCCTCCACACCCTTCAGTGGCTTAAATCAAAAAGGTTTTACTGTACTTTTAATTCTACAATATCTAATGCTTGTTCTCTGTAAAAGGACGCAAAACTGGGGATCTGTATTCTATGTTCTGGCTTGTTAGACATTCATTTAAAAATTCTCGTTGAATTTGAATTGTTCTCCTTACAAACTTCATCGAGCACCTATGATGTGCAAAGAATAAATCCTGGACGTGGATGAAAGTTGAGTGGAGGGAGCAATGGATGTGACATAGGCCCCAATCTCGGCAAATTCAGAATAGAATAAAATATAAGGCAGAGATGAGGCCTTGGGTGGGACTGAGGAGGACATCAGGAGTCTGTGGAGCTGGCCATGGGTCCTGGGATGAATCCTAACGAAGGTGTCAGGAAGGCCACTCTACCTGATGGAAAAGGCAGAGAAGGACACCCTAGGCAGAGGAAATAGCTTGAACAAAGACACCAGAGTTTCGGAGTGTCTGATTGGAACCAACAAGGGCGGGCACAGTTGTCCTCATCTCTGTGTCCCAGCATCTCATGGCATAGCTGTCACAGGGCAGGAGTTCACAGGGATGAAGCCATGTTTTGTCCATCCAGGCACCCTGGGGCCCAGTCAGTCTGACATCAGGCTGCCTGCCCCTGCGGGGCTCTGCCACGGTTAGTGCAGAGTGGGGGCCTCAACATGCGATGTCAACAATGAAAACAAGTGAAGCCAGACTGGTGTGACATTAAAGAATGACAGCGACCGGGGCAACTGAAGAATGGCACCATGTTGGACCGTGGGCTTGGTGTTGCTGGGTCTTCCAACTTCTCAAGAGAAGTCAAAAAGCCTCTAGATTTGTGTGTGACATGTTCAGATATTTGAAATGTCTATGAACCAAATAGAACATGTCCAAGGACCAGATTTCGTTTACAGGAAGATAGGGTGCTGAGCCCCATAGCTACCTTTTGCCACCATGTCTCCAACGTGCCCTTTGCCCTCCTGCACCCGCTCCACACTGTCCATCCAATAGAAGAGCTGCTTGCCTCCTCCTCACTTCTCCCTCCTTCACGTCCTCTGAGAGTGGTGTTATTTTTAATGCTTCCCCCTCTACCACTCCCCAAACTCCTCCCTTTTCTTGCCCTCTCTCCTCCTTTCAGGCCTCCGTTTCTTTTACCATGTTGTCACTTCAATCAGCTTCTCTCTTCCTGGTGCCCCTCCTACGGGCAGCCCACCCGCCTACACTTCTCCAGAAAATGAGGCTTTTAAAGTTAATTACTTAGCTTTTTTTTTTTTTTGATCCAGCACAGAAGCCGTGCACTTAAAGAAATGAGACCAGGTGACTTTGGCCTATTTTTAGTGGCTACAATTTGTAGGCTATGGCTTCCCTTGCCTCAGCAGTACCCTGAGATCAGAGCTCAACTCCAGCACCCCAGGGCCCGAGGATTTGTAAAAATCTACAGTTAGTTAGTTAATGGTGGAGTTAGCTGATTAATTGTCATACCCCATGGTGTGTTAGAAGGCTGTCCTTCTCTCTTTCCCTGGTAAGTTTAAAACCTAGTTTGGAACAGAAATGCACATAGGCAGGGGGCAGAAAGGAAGAGAAGGAAGACACACTGAGTTAATCAACACATAGCTCATTGTGACCCCTGGGCACCAGAAAAACTGGGCTGTTGTCTCCTCTCAGCTCATCCTGGGCCCCATTCTCTGTTCTCCAGAGGAACACCTGGGGCGTCCCCTCTCCCCTTGCTCTTAGAAGAAGTCAGGGAGGGGGTGCCTCGGTGGCTCAGTCATTAAGCCTTCGGCTCAGATCATGATCCTGGAGTCCCAGGATTGAGCCCCACATTGGGCTCTTTGCTCGCCAGGAACCCTACTTCTCTATCTCTCACCCACCCCCCCCACTTGTGTTCCCTCTCCAGCTGTGTTTCTGTCAAATAAATAAAATCTTTAAAAAAAAAGTTTTAAAAAAACAGGAAGTCAGAGAATGAAAGAAGGGAGAAAGTGATTTCTTGAGCCTCTTGTAGATTTCTCCTCTCAAACCAGTTTCCTGTCAGATCCAAGGGACCCAATCCCTGAAACCAGGGAACTTGTAAGTAAATGGAGGTTTTTCACCACTCCTGAAGGTAGGCTGGAGGCCTGTCCACACCACAGAACATTGCTTAGCAATAAGAACAAGATCTTGGTACATGGAATAGCATGCAAGACTAGAATGCCTTCAGTTATATTGCAGCCGCCGACCTCAGTAGGCAGTACACTGTAAGTTTCCATTTAGAAGATGCTCTGGACAATGCAAACTCATAGGGGGAGAAAAATCTCAGGCCAGTGGTTCAGTGAGGAAATGGGCACAAGGGAAGTTTCTGGAATAATGCAAATAGGCCTGGCCAGGTGGTCATAGCTTCCCTGGAAGAAGAGAGCTCCTTCAGATTGGGGAGTATACACCCCATTCATCTCCTGGGCAAACTGGGTCACCTTCTCTATCTTTCTCCTCGTCTCGGGGTTGCCACAGCAGGGGTGAGGAGTGAGGGCAGGCAGCGCCAGGTGCAGAAGTAAGATCACTGTGAAGCCACCAAAGCTTCTGCAGGGACTTGCTCAGAGAGGGGTGGGTGGCGAGAGCTCTCTGCCTTGTGTGCCGGTGACAGAGAGCAGCAGCGTCTGCAAACAATTTAAAAGCAACAAAACGGACTCCTGTCTGGGCTCTGCCCGCCTTGGGGTGGATGGAAACACTCAGAGTCAGAAAAGAACCTGAACAGGAGACAGTGCAATTTCCAAGGCACTTTTCTTCAGACTACAGAACACATCCTTGTCCTCGGAGGACAGTTTGTTTGAGCCTGGGACAGGTGACTGGAACCTTGTCGGTCACCAGGGGAGCCGCAGGCCTGAGGGCTGGCTCGCACTCCTGCATGGGGTGTGCTCACTCAACGTGAGCCTGGCCACCAGGATGGGACCTGCCCTAACTTCTTCCTTTGTTCTAAATCAGTATCCACTCCCACACCTCATTTCATGTTTGTAACTGTTTTTATAGATGCTCCCACGCGACTTGGAAGACCCCACAAGTCGGGCTCTGCCCCTGCCGTGTGCATTTGATCAACACGTTCCGTTCCATTTTTTGTTTGATCTTGGGACATTGTCAGTGCTTTCTTGGGACAAAAAGAGCTCTACGTCATTCAGTTAGTCTTATGATAGTAGTCATTCCCTCGCCCTGAGAGTGCCCAGTGCATGTGATTCTTCCCTGCATCATATTCAGCAGCTTTCCTGGCAGCTCTGAGAAACAGGAGTAGTCTTTATCCCATTTGACAACAGAAACGACTGAGGCTTTGCAGCAGCTGAGTCCATTGCCTCCGAGCTCACTGATGGAGGGATGGTCCCAGAATTCAAAGTATAGCTGCAGTCTGCACACCTTCTGCGCCAGAGAACACAGGTTGCACGCCTCCAATGCCCTCTCCCCTCTCATACACATTCTCTCTCTGAATCCTAGCCCAGGGAGCTCGGCGTTGGTCCCTTTTCACAAAGGAGGCCCAGAGAGGTGAAGTGACCCAACCCCAGGTGCACAGCATTCAGACCGTGCTCCAAGCAGTGTCCGTTTGGACAACTGCGTCCCTTTGCTTCCAAGTGACATCTGGAGTTCTGAGGTTCTTCCCCACCCCCTGCCAGGGCCCCGTCACTCTGCCCTCGGCCTGCTCTTGCGTCCACAACTCCTTCAGAAAAGCAAAGCGCCGAGATCCAGGCCCCAGCACACATCCCACGGGGCTCCATCTGTCAGTCACAAGACACCATAACAAATCTGTTAGGAATCCTAGGACACCTGTCTCTTTCACTTCCGGCCTTCAGAGACGTGGTGAATACTTGCTGTCTTACTGCCAGAGTTGGTTTTGGCTTTTTAATTTGTTTCCCCTAAAGGCAGAAAACCAAAGCCTTTCCCATTCAGCTCATTTTCCCTGCCTTCTGCCCCAAGGAGGTTGACGATGATGAGAGGGGCTGTTTTGGGAGGGTGCTCCTTGCTCAGTTTGGACAGACTCCTCAGATTGGATTTCAGAATTCAGAGGTGGGAAAGCAAACATTGCCTCATTAAAACTTGGGTGCCTGTTTGATACATTAATCATCTTGCCCTGATACTCCCTGATAAGTCTGTTCATTGTTATTAATCACCAGGCTCGGGGAAGGGAGCTGCCAGCTGTCACTGTATTTCTCTTAACCCCTTGTCTACCCACGTCCAGAGCCTGTGACAGAACGTGGGCCGCGGGGCGTGTGTAATGGTTTGTGAGATGGTGCTCGCTGCTTTGTCCTGTGAGCCTCAGATGCTGAGAGGTGAGTCTTGAAAAGGTAGTGGGTCTTCTCTCCCTCGCAGCAATGTAGCAGTGACCTATCACTGGAGAGCTCCCAGGCTTAGTTCATAGAGCTCCCCCATTTTACAGATGCGGAAATTGAGCCTCAGAATTAGTTTCCCCAAAGCCATCTGTGTGGTAAGGGCTGAGCGAAGACTGGAGTCATGGGAGTTGTCCTAACAGCTCAAAGCGACACCTTCTACCCTGTACCCTCTGGGGACCCTCTTTTTGTCCATCAGTAAGCTGCGGGGTGGGCTGGGCAGAGTGTGGGTTTTAGAGTCAGATAAAGCTGAATGATAATCCCAGCTCCGCCAGAAGCCTCTCTGGCGACCTCCAAGGCTCAGTTTGATCATTTATAGAACGGAGACAATATATTTCTTATATGGCTATGAGGATTAAATCAGAAGCCATAGAAAGTGGATTGCACAGTACAAGTGCAAATACCCCACAAACGGCATTTTCCTTCAAATGCCTGCTTCCTCTTGGGTAAGATCGGCACTCTCCTTTCAAGGGAAGGGATGTGACAAATTTGTTCACACTAAGTGACTGAATGAGCTCAAATGCCCAGTCGCTCCCTTCAACTCCCTTCCTGGAGCAAAGTTCCTACACAATGTTCATGGTGCACACCAAGCCCCAGTGCCTTTGCACAGGCTGTGCCCTTGGTCTTGAATGCTCAACCCCGACCTCCAGTCCACCATTACCTGGCGAGCTCCAGTTCATTCTCCAGACCCAGTTCAACTCTCCTCTCTGCTGGGAAGTCCTTTCTCATCTCACTAATTAGAATTAGTTTTTTCTCAGAGTCAGGGAAAAAAGAAGCTGATCGATACAAAGCCTGCCAACAAGTGGGCCAGCACATCTCCCGCCCTCCTCTCAGTGACTTCTCTAATGAATTGCCCTGCAGGAACGCGTCTGAATTATCCTGGATCAATGGGAACTAATGAGGTGTCAGAGAGTGCGTCTTCAAAAAGGAGGCATTTGAAAGTTTGTTCTTTTCTTCCCCCAAGATCAAACTTTCCCTGGACGCTCAACTCTTCTGTTTTAATTACTTAGTAAGGTTTATAGACTTTGCAGCACAGATTTGCTCTGGGATTTGAGTTAGAAAAGACCCAGAGTCCAAAGTTAAAAAAAAAAAACACAAAAAACTCCCATTTTATTAATGAATTTACTTACCAATTTATTTGTTCATTTGACAGACAAATAACATTCACCCTGTCTGTGCCAGCGCTATCGATGTGCGTATGGCTTCTGTCCCCGGAGCTGGGCCAGTGACAGCCTACAGAGCCCATTACCTGCTCACCTGTTGTGTGCTTTGAAGGGAGGTCCCAGGAGGCGGTCACTGACCGCCCCGTTTGTCTGATGGCCTCAGGGTCAGATCCATGATTCCATGATGTGATGGCGGTTGGGAGGATTGCCACAGAAGTGACATTAGTCTTTTTAAGTCACTCAGAATGGTTCCCCTCTCAGTGATTCTGCCACCAACAGGACACGCTGTTCAGGCTGATTTGTTTGACTCTGGGTTTTAGGCATTTATTTTAATTGTAGTGTTGTCACTTTTATTGTATAAAACATGCACATGTTTCCTAAGCCTACAATAAAAGATACAGGCAAAGAAATCCAGTTTCTACCCCTGTCCCTCTACCTGGTACTCTCTTCCCCTACAGGGAAACATTTTAAAAGTATGGTTTACCTTTCCATGCTTTTTCTAAATATAAGCATGCACATAGAATATATAGATCTATCTATACATACACATATAGCACATATGGATATATATGTGTATGTGCATATATATGTGTGTAAATATACATATATTGTTTTATTTTCATTTGCATTTATTCTATATCTTTTTTTCTTACCTTTCTCTCTGTGTGTGTGTGTGTGTGTGTGTGTGTGTGTTTGCATCCTTCATTTCTTACATCACTGGTGGCATATGAATCCCAGTTTGTCCACCTTACACTTTTCACCGGACAGTGTGTCCTGGAGGGTCTCCCTAAGATGAACAGAGGGCTCGATCCTCACACTGGGCCCCACCACTGGCCGTGCCCTGGTTTCTCCAGGTGGCCCCCAGCTGACGGGCATTTAAGGTATTTCTAGTTCTTTGCTCTATTTTTACAGCCCCTTGTCCTGATTTTTGTTTGCATATTGTTTATCTTTTTTTCTTTACCTTTTAAACTTATTTATTTTGTTTGGATTCATCTCTTGTAAACAGTATGGTATTGGACTTGACTTTATTAACAAGTCTATGGAAAATCTTTTTCTTTTAATGGATGAATTAAGCTCACTTGCATTTATTGATGTGACTGATACCCTTTTTTCTAGTTTTTTTCACATTATTTTATAATATATAAAGTCATAGACGTGTGTGTGTTATTTATATAGATTTCCTTTTGGTCCATTTTATTTGTCTCCCTAGCATTCTCTTTCTCTGCCAAGTATACATCTTGGTATTTAGAAAACTGTGTTTTTGAAATTTTTTTTATAATAGTTACCTTTATATGTTTTTATAATTCCCTGGTTCCCTCCTTCTTTCTCTTTCCTTCTTTCCTTTTATTTTTTTCTTCCTCTCCTCCCTCCTCCCCAGTTTCTTTCTTTCTTTCTTTCTTTCTTTCTTTCTTTCTTTCTTTCTTTCTTTTTTTTAAAAGATTTTATTTATTTTTTGACAGAGAGAGAGATCACAAGTAGGCAGAGAGGCAGGCAGAGAGAGAGGAGGAAGCAGGCTCTCTGCTCAGCAGATAGTCCAATGCGAGCCTCGATCCCAGGACCCTGAGGCCATGACCTGAGCTGAAGGCAGAGGCTTAACCCACTGAGCCACCCAGGTGCCCCCCAATCTCATTCTTTTTGTCACCTGTTACTGGATCCTTACAGAACAGAACTGATGGTGGTGGTGGTGGTGATGATGATGATGGTGGTGATGATGGTGATGATGATGATGGTGATGGTGATGGTGGTGGTGATGGTGGTGGTGGTGATGATGGTGATGGTAATGGTGGGGGTGGTGATGGTGGGGGTGGTGATGGGGTTGACAGCTATGATAAAGGTAAAGATGATGGGGACAATGATGTTAGTAAATAAATGTAAAGACTATCACTTCTGAGCTTGATCCCTAGGTCAGCCTCTAGGTTAGAACATTGCACCTGTAATTTCACTTATCCCCTATCTAACTGTAAGGGGTAGATATTAAGCACCAGGTCTCCCCTCTCCAGATCTCAGAGTTTTAATAATGTTAAAACTATACTGTCCTCTTGCCACAGTGAAGAAATCAGAAAGTCATCTTTCTCTTGCTCTTCTTCTCCTCCTCCTCCTCCTCCTCCTTCTTCTTCTTCTTTTTAATATTTTATTTATTTATTTGAGAGAGAGAATGAGCACAGGCAGGGCAGAGGGACAGAGAGAGGGAGAAGCAGACTCCTCGCTGCACAGAGGGCCCAATGCAAGGCTCCATCCCAAGACCCTGAGGTTGAACGTGGACTGGATCCTGTCCAAAAACACCAAGCAGCACTGGAGGATCGGAGATTTCTTTCACACCAGCAGGCCCAGAAGAGAGTAATCTCTCAAGGTTTGAGCCCCGAGAACAAACAAAGGGGGTAGTTTATACACTTGTACTTCCGTATCTGTGCCAATCTTGTGGCTGCGGCCGGTGGGGCTGGGGAAACCTGGAATGCCCTGGGGCTGGGACTGGGATTTCTGTATTGGACCTGTCAGTCACCTCAGAACACAGATTTTCCTTATCAAGATCATGATCCAAGCCCAAGGCAGACGTTTAACTGACTGAGCCACTCAGGCGCCCCTTCTCTTGCTCTGCTTTAAAACTCTGGGAAGAAGAAACTATTGGGAAGCTGAAAACTTGAAGTTCTGACAATCTCGAAGGCACCCAAGTGAATGGAGGAGCTGATGTGCTGCAGTGGCTTGCCGGGACTATATAAATAGCAACTTGTACCTACATCGTGCCTCATCTGCACACATCAAAAAGCACATTAGAAGAACATTAAAATGTCAAGTGGGTTAAATCTAAAATGTGACCTACCTTATTATCTTGTGAGGAGGATAAAGCTGTCAAGAACTCAAATCTTCCCAGCTGCTTTGATTATGTGGGGGGCTGCTCTTCGGGAGACCTGCTCAGGGTCACTCCAAGGGAAGCCAGAGTGGATTAGGGCATTGTCTGCTTCTACAGAGCCCTGGTTTGAAAGCTTAGGGGAATTATGTGAGGATCCTATTGTGGGTGTCTTTTCTAGGAAAGCCCACGTTGTTTCCAGCAGTTTCTCTTCCAGTGCAGCCCTGAGGGGGAGAAACCCAGCTCCCCAGCTGTCCCTCCTACTGCTTCCTGAAAACAAGCCTCTAGGCTTATTTCTGATGAGAGTTGCCCCACCAGTGCAACTTTGGGGATTTCTCCCTGGGGCTCGTAAGTTACTACTAGAGGCAAAGATAAGTCCAAACATCCCAAGGGATCCATAGTTAGCCTCTCTGAGGGCTGGTGGCTACCAAAATTCCAAAACTAACTGGGGAGAGTGGATGGATTCAGCAGAGTCAAAAAGTCTGATGATTCAAGATGGTTTGTAAGTTGGAGAATTCATCGTAAGATGACACAGTGCACGTGGCAGAAGTAGAACTCAGGTTCACTGTGTAATTCACCAGGGGTCTATCTACCAACCCCGACTCTGGAGGTCAAGGAGAGGTGCAGGGGTGTCTGAAGACATGTGGGGCAAGGCATTTGCTGTTTTCCTCCTGCAGGGACAGTGGGAATGAGACGGGCTTGTGGTGAAGTGGGGGAGTGGCATGAAAGGCAAAGACCCTGTGGTGGTCATGCCAGACACAGCACCCCTCCTCTGGCTCCCCCAACCAGAAGCCGCAGATGGGCTTGGTTCTCTAGTCCCTAGCCCAAGAAGAACCCAGGACCCTGTAGCCCCTGCTGTCTGCTTCTATCCAGCGTTGGCCTCAGATGATGGGGCTGAGTAAACAGCAGTACAAACTCAGTCTGGTGATGTGTTGGGGCACCTGGGTGGCTCCGTTGGTGAAGCCTCTGCTTTCAGCTTTGTTCATGATCCTGGGGTCCAGGGATCGAGCCCCACATTGGGCTCCCTGCTTAGTGGAGAGTCAGCTTCTCCCTCTCCCTCTGCCTGCTGCTCTGCTGCCTTGTGCTCTCTTGCAATCTCTCTCTCTCTGTGTATCAAATACATAAATGAAATCTTAAAAAAAAAAAAATAATGTGGTGTGTTGGCTCCAGTGACTGAAAAAATCAAGACATAGGTAGAACTTCACATGGGGCTTGACCCAAGCCTTAGGAGCTCTCAACAGCAGGGATGAATAGTAGCAAACATATACCATTTGCCTCTTTGTCAGACATTTTTTTTCTAAAACTTTTCATGCAACCCATTTAATTCTCAGGAAAACACTGTGTAGGAAGTTATTATCACATCCCTCTTTACAGACGAAAGAATAAAAGCACAGAGAAGTTAAGTAACATGCCTGGGTCACACAGCTTGGAAACAGACAAGGTGGACCTCAGACATGATGGTGTCACACCAGAGTGCAGGCTTTGAACAGCCGTGCTCTATCATCTCTGCTTGCACTGAGTTAGGATTGCTTCTTACCTTAAAGAACTCACGTTTCTGCAGGGGAGGCAGAGGAAGGAGAGAATCACAAAGTGCTGTGTGACATGAGATACCATAGGAAGTAATCCCGGGATGCACATGGCCCTGCAAGTCTATTTGACAGCTCCAGGCTCACAGCTAACCGGATCCAAATCGCCCAGCCTGGGGAATGGCCAGGTTCCTGAAGGAACCCTGGGGGGAACAGTTTCAGAAGGGTTCTTCCCTGCTCTCTATTTAGACTCTTTTTTAGAAAGGCTACATTGCTCGTGATGACTTGTGTCTCCTTCAAGAGAGGAAGATCCCTTGCCCACTGAGAGGTTTTGCTTTTACCCTCAGAGGGATTCAGCAGCCTCCCCTTGACAGGGTAGGGGACTGGGGCATCAGCCATGGCTGCCCAAGGCCGCAAGGTGGATGTGACGTGTGCATGGCATGATGGGAACGGGGGAGGCTGGCACGGCCAGGGCCGGAGTCACATGGCGTGGAGTGGAAGCCCCGCCCGGCCCTTACCCATGCTCGAGCAGCTCATGTCTCTTCCTGAGCCTCCTTTTCTCACTTGTAAAATGGAGAGACATAATAGCTAAATTTTAATACTTCAAGATTCAATGCTGTAGTAGGTACTGATTTGTTCTTTTAAATAGACAGCCTTTTTGTGCATTACCTGGTGTGTATTAGTGATTCAATAAAGGCTTGCTGTTGCTGAGAAGTTTATTTATCATCCCATGATTTAGAAACCCTGCAGACTCTCTGCTTTCTTGAACATGACATTTGGGGTCACTTAGCGTGAATATCAGTCCACAGCCCAGTGGTTGAAATCTTAACCCGGTTTCCTCACTGTTGTGAATGAAATAATTCCTCCCTAGGGTCTGGGAGGCCGATTCAACTCAGCCATTTTGTTGAGAAGATTGTATGTTTCAGGTGCCCTTATAAATCTATAAGAAAGTTTTCATGGCTCACCCTGCATGGATGTCAGGTGCTAAAATTGCCAACTAATTAAGCAATATACAGAAATGGCCTTATTTGGTTGCTTTAATTTGATAATTTATTAATTCACACAGGGAATATTTACTGAGCATCTACTCTCTGCCAGGCACATTTCTTATTGCTGGAGACACAGTGGGAAATCAAACAGGGAGAGTCCTGTGTCTCCCCAAGCTCAGGTCCTCATGGCTTTTCCTGTTTTCCAGAACAGAGTGGAAGTCAGGTCGGGCCGCCAAGGCGAGCAGGGAGACCAGGTAAAGGGCTGTTCTGTATGACATGGGTTTTTCAGGTGAGGGACGGTGTGGTCGGAGGGAGGACAGCTGGAGGAGTGGGATGGGGGTGGTGGGGTGAAGGGGGTCAACAAGGAGATAGGGAGCCTTAACCAGTGACCTTGAGACTATATCAGGTGGCTGGGATGGGGTGGGGAGCCTGCCACTGACCTGGAATTATACCCAAAGCTGGACTGTCTGGGACTTTTGGAAAGATTAGCTGCACAATGATATCCCCCAGGAAAATTCCTAAGCTAAATTCTATCTCATTTAAAACAGAAGAAAGAAAAAAGAAAAACAAAAAGAAAGAAAAGCCCCACTCTTGGTTCTTACACATGGTCACAGTGAAGACACACACTGAAGTTCAGCTTCATGCTTAAATTCACTGATCTCCTCTACTGTCTTTCTGCCCAGTGACAGCCAGAAATATCTTTCTTTCTTTCTTTCTTCCTTCCTTCCTTCCTTCCTTCCTTCCTTCCTTCCTTCCTTCCTTCCTTCCTTCCTTCCTTTCTTTGTTTCTTCCTTTCTTTAAAGATTTTATTTATTTATTGGACACAGAGAGAGATCACAAGTAGGCAGAGAGAGGGGGAAGCAGGCCACCCCCCTGAGCATAGAGCCCGATGCGGGCCTCGATCCCAGGACCCTGGATCATGACCTGAGCCGAAGGTAGAGGCTTTCACCCACTGAGCCACCCAGGCGCCCAGAGTCATCTTTCTAAACCATACATTTAACTGTACTTGTCTCTGTGTTTTGTTTTTATCTTTCAAAACATCTTTAGGAAGACATCCATCCCCGTGACGAGGCTCACAAGGCTTGCCGCTTTCTGCCTCTGCTATCCCTGGTCCCCTGCCCCCCACCTGTCCTGTGCCCAGCTGCCCGGGTCATTCATCACACCCTTTGCTTGCAAGGTCCTGTCTCCCTGAGGCCCACTGGTAAACTCTTACCCACCTCTAAAGACCCAGCTCAAAGAGCTCTCCCTGCCAAATGTTCTCAGACTTTTGCAAGTTTACGCGTCCCTCAGTAGACAGATTCCTTGATGTTCTGCCCTCACTGGGTTGCTGCCAATGGGTCTTAGGGTGCCTCAGCCGCCCTCCTGTGTGTGTGTGTGTGTGTGTGTGTGTGTGTGTGTGTGTGTGTGTGTGTGAGTGTGTGGTGTTTGCATGTGTGTGAGGGTTGCGGGGGTTCTCTCAGCACAAAGTCACCTCTGATGGCCAGCCAACGGAATGGCAGGGTCAGGGTGGGCCGTGGTGGATGAAATGTGTGCAGGGCTGGGCAAGAGGGGGCAGCATCAATTAGCCAGAGGAGCGATGTGAGATCAGGAGTATGTTCCTGCACTGAGTCTGGTCCTCTAGGACCGGGACACGTCTCCGCGGAGCACTGGGCCTGGCACATGTTTACTGAGCCAATAAATGCCCCTGTAGCCTTGAAATACCCCCCCAAACATCTTTAACCTACACCTTTTCCAAGACACAAGCACCCCTTATCTCAAACAATGGCAGCGTTTGCTCAAGAATCAGATGGTTCTCCCAGTGTTCGGTGCTGTGGGCGCTGGAGGAGGCTCCCAGTGCTTTCCCTGCAGGAAGGTCCCATCTGCTTGCAAGAAGTGAAGTGAGCAGACGCGGTTGGCAGTCAGCACTCCCAGGCGGGATGTGTTCCTGAAACAGACAGCCCCACAGTGTCCCGCGGGCAGGGGGCTCTTGTAGCCCCTCTGGGTCACAGAGTCCCAGACTTTGTCATTTGGCTCCTTATGGTTTTATCGGACTTAACGGCACAGCTTTCCTTTGCCACCCCTGAAACGTGCACCTCACACACATGTCCGAGCACCTGCGTGGGTACGTGTGCTCACGTGCACATGCACACATTCAGTTGAGCTAGTTAGTGAATTAAAACGACATTAAAAATCAACCAACCTTTTCTGAGATAGGTGCAGGTGCCCCAGAGGGTCACAGAAAGGAGGCATCAAGGCAGTGGACCCCTGTGGCTGGTGACAATAAAGTAGAGAAGCACCTGTCAAAGCTTTCTTTCTGTTCCCACCTCCCATCCTCCAGAAGCTTCAGGACCAGAGGCTTGGGCTTGGTGCCAGGCAGTCCTCAGTTCAAAACCCAGATTTGCTTTTTCTTTGTTGCAGAACTGGGGAGAAACCTAGCTCCTCTTGGAGCCTCAATCTCCTCATCAGAGCAATGGGAGTGGCCCTGAGTCACCTCTCTCTGCCCCGGAGGATTAACTAGCATAGGGAAGGGAGTAGCATGGCAGGAGGCACACAGTGAGAGCACAAGGGTAACTGTTCATGACACGACTCTTGCAAGAACACGTGTGTTTTACACATGGCCTCTTGCATGTCGTGGAGAAGGAGGTTGGAGTTTGGTCCACTTCGTGTCCGAGATCTACTGGGACTGCCCTGACTGGGAGCTTAAGCAACAGAAATTGATTTTCTCACAACTCTGGAGCCTGGAAGTCCAAGATCGAGGTGTCAGTAGGGTTGATTCCTTCAGAAGGCTCATTTCTTGGCTTGTAGATATCCTCTCCCTGTGTGTGTGCCTGTGTTCCAATGTCCTCTTACAAGGACGTGAGTCAGATTGGATTAGAGAGCACCCTAAGGACCTCATTTTAGCTTAGTCACCTCTTTAAGAGCCCTGTCTCCAAATACAGTCCCATTCTGAGGTACTGGGGTTGGGACTTTGTATGAATTTGGGGGGACACATTTCAGCCCTAACATCACTTTGTTAGTAAGGGTGCTCCAGGGTTCTATGAGAGGTGGAGGTCCTAAGGCAAGGAGTGAGTTCTGGAAGGGAGCCGGGGTCTGAGCTGGAGATCCTTGGACAGTGCCAAGTGCCACTGTGTCCCCACTAGGGGAAGCACGAGATGCTAGCCCCCCTGCTGTCACACTTGGCCACCTTGTAGTCGCTTCCCATGGAGATCTGAGTAGCGGAAAACTCTGCCCAATTCAGAGGAGATGCCTTTCTGTCATGCCCTCAAAGAGCTCGCCAAGCAGATGTCTGCTGCTGCAATGAATGATCAATCAGAGCCTATAATGGGAGAGGCCAGGCATGCTTGGCTCTCTCTGTAGGCGCAGGCGTTCAGTCCTCACAGAGCTGAAAGGAGCCAAATCAGAGTTCACTTTTGAGGATTCAAAAGCTGGAGATGAAACTATTTGGGGCTTTTTGTCTATTCCTTCCCCCCACCTTCCACCCCCAACACGCACCATTACTGGGAGAGGCAAAACTTACAAAGAACAATTTTCTTTTCAATAGAATTCCCTTCCTTCAAGAATATAAAATACAAATTCCAATTTGTTTAACATTCTTTGAGAACTTAGTACATGATGGCTACTGTGCTTAGGGCTTTCATTCCTATTGTGTTCCTTAATGCTCAACTCGGCTTGTAGAGATAGATGCTAAGATCCCAGTTTTACATCTGAAGGGAACAGAGGTTCCATGGCAGGGAGACGCTTCCACAATGACCCTCTTCTGCAGGCTGACAGAGTCCCAACTTGAGCCTGGGTTTGCAGACCTCCAGGTCCCATGCAGGGTACACTTGCTTTGCTCACTTTCTTAGCCCCAGAAGACCCTGGCACCAACCTCTGCATCAAGATCAGCATAGCCACTGCGTAGACCAAGGGCAAAACCTTGAGCTCATACACAAGCTTTCACTTGGGTGGTGCCCTTTGGTCCCATTCTTATGCCATCCTCTCTGAACACCTTCCCACATTTTCTTTCTTTCTTTGACCTCCTTATGTTCTGGGTGCACTGTAACAGCTTGACAGTGTGGGCTCAAACGTATCGGTTCCTCCAGAGCTCTACTCGAGCAGATAGATTTACTTCTCCAAAGTCTCCTGGGACTTGAGTATCAGCATTTCTAATTCAAGTTTGCCATTGGTCCCTACCATAAAATCAGACATGTGTTCTGGGGAAGAACATTTCAGAGAATGAAAACCACGTTCCACGATGCAGAGAGCTTTATAAATCACCCTGGGTTGGGAAGGGAAGAAATATTTCATAAAGTGTGATTATTACTAGCAAAAATAAATTTTAAAATAAAGTAGCAGTCATAGTGAGGTTTGCTTCATGCAGTTATCATCTTGGTGATCACTGCTCACATGCCAGGCTCCGTTCTAAGACTTCTACGTAGGGGCGCCTGTGGGGCTCAGTCGGTTAAGCATCTGACTTTGGCTTAGGTCACGATCTCGGGGTCCTGGGATGGAGTCTCATGTTGGGCTCACTGCTCAGTGGGGAGTCTGCTTCTCCCTCTCCCTCTGCTGTTCTCCTCTCTCTCTGTCAAGTAAAATAAATCTTAAAAAAAAAAAAAAAGAGCTTCTATGTGAATTCAGTCATTCATACTTCATTGCCACTTCTTCCAAGCAGTTCTTTAGAAACCCTGGATCCCTCCATCCTCAGCATGTGGTCTCTGAGTTTAGTGCATTTGTCTGCATTGAATGGATTAAGGAAAGGATTAGGGTGAAGAGCATGGCCGGCCTTTTTTTTTTTTTTTTTTAAAGACTTTATGTATCTATTTTTGAGAGTGAGAGAGAGAGAGAGAGATACATTAAACTTGGTTCCCAGTGCAGTAGGATGACTCCGGGCGGGAGGGGAAGAACAAGGAAACCTCCAGTCCCTGTCACTCAATTTCTCAGTGTTAATTAGTGTCCTACCAGTCTCTTGGCTCACGTGGGTGCGCTGATGCGTACACATCCCACCCACCGAACATCTTTTCTGTAGGTTTATGCATACTCACAAGCTTAGGAGGAATGTTTTTTGCTTTAGGAAAGGATTTCTCCAAGTGTTCTGCATGGCCAAAGAGTAAACAATGCTGAGTAGAAAAGCTTTCCCACTACAATTCCTTAACTGGACCCAGCACCCAGAGCCTAAAGAGTTGCTCAGTATGCACTCTTATTCTCCAGGAGGCTAGCGGATTCAACAAGTCGTCCAGGACCAGGTACATAATTTGTGGAGCCCCATGCAAAATGAGAAGTTGGGGCCCTTAATAAAAAACCAGTACCATTAAAGATATAAAATATGAAGCTTTTTTCCTTTATCTGTAATCTTTCTTTTGGCTTGTCATGGGGGGTTTTTCTTTCCCATGAAATGTCTAAATAAAGAGAAATTAAAATTCTAAATGATTAGCATGAATGATACCATTTATATATTGTGCAATGCCAATTTAAATGCAAACCTAAGAACATTTTTTTTAAGGATGTGTTTATTTATTTGAGAGAGAGAGAGAGAGAGCTTGAGAGCATGTGTTGGGGGAGGTGGGCAGAAGGAGAAGAAGAGAGGGTCTTCAGCAGACTCTGTGCTGATGTGCTGCGATCATGACCCGAGCCAAGACCAAGGATCAGACACTTAACCCACTGAACCACCCAGGCGACCCTAACCTAAGAACATTTAACTCAGACAGAATTGCCCAAATCGTACAGTTCTTATTTTGGGACTTGTAAGTGCCATGTATTTTATTCTTTC
Organism: Spilogale gracilis; assembly: GCA_004023965.1. Classification (NCBI taxonomy): domain Eukaryota; kingdom Metazoa; phylum Chordata; class Mammalia; order Carnivora; family Mephitidae; genus Spilogale; species Spilogale gracilis. The sequence goes on along the minus strand of PITA01012756.1, from coordinate 28,351 downwards.
AGAACAATAGAAATGCTGCACAGAACTAATTCCACTGTTTTTTTTTTTTTTTTTAAGATTTTATTTATTTGACAGAGAGAAACACAGCCAGAGAGGGAACACAAGCAGGGGGAGTGAGAGAGGGAGAAGCAGGCTTCCCGCGGAGCAGGGAGCCCAATGTGGGGCTCGATCCCGGGTCTCCGGGATCATGACCTGAGCCGAAGGCAGTCGCCCAACCAACTGAGCCACCTAGGCGCCCCCAACTGTTTTTATTTCACTTCTCGAGATGCACACATTCTTCCAGCACTCTGTTTTGGGCTTAATACTGAGTGAGGAAGGACTGAAAGGAAAATGAGCTCTGCGTTTCTTTTTCCTTTTCAGTACTGGTGATCGGCTAACAGAGGAAAGCCCACAACTGAAAAAGGCTGTGTGCTAAATTTCCTTGGTGGTTCTCCGTTTTTAGACTCTTGGCCTTCTTTCTGCCTTCAAGGCCAGCTCTGGTCCAAAAAGGAAGTGTGGCCTTTCTGGCTTTTAGCACCTCACTTCTTCTCCTTCTTTACTTCTTCTTCTCCTTCTCCTTTTTTTGAAGATTTTATTTATTTGACAGAGAGAGACACACAGTTAGAGAGGAAGGAAAGAGGGAGGAGGAAGGAGACAAGCAGGAAAAGTGAGAGAGGGAGAGGCAGGCTTTCCACCAAGTAGGGAGCCGGATGCGGGGCTCGATCCCAGGACCCCAGGATCACAACCAGAGCGGAAGGCAGACGCTTAACACCTAAGCCTCGCAGGCGCCCCAGTACCTCACTTCTATCTTCCACCTCTGCGATGCCTGGGAATTTCTTGAGACTCTAAGCAAGGTAAGTAGGTTTTGGGAGCCAGGTGGCATGCTTCACACATGGTTTATGTGAAGGGGAAGTAAGGAGGGGCAGACGTGCTCATGCACTTCTCCCGCTGCCCAGAAACGTGCACCAATGAGAGCTGAGCATTAGACCAGGTGTGAGGTGCTTCTGCGAGCGACTGCCCCAGGAGCATTCCCCTGGAGCCGCCGCAAAGCTCAGCTCCCCGGAGTCAGGGGTCCCGAGGCAGGCATTAGCAGGGCAGAACCGTGGCAGGCAAGGCCTCTGTTCAGTCCTGCAGCGGGGGGTACTGTCCACGTGCCCTGTCCTCCTGGTTTGCTTCCTGAATTCCCATCCTCTTGTGAAAGACAGATTGGACTGGAAAGCTTGCATGGCTAACTTCATGAGAATTAGCCTGGTGCCCTGGCAGATTCTCTTGAAACAATACACCTCATATAAAACCTAGGAAATGAAAAAGATCCTTCTAGGCCTGTTCTTTGTGATCAGGAAGCCTATTAATGAAGCTGAATGGCAGGAGAGGGAGAAGCAGGGTTGGGCGAGGAGGTTGAGACATATCAAGGGCACTATCGAGAAGGAAAACTCTGTCCCACTTTCTGTCCGTAGCAATCAGTGGCACGTGGACCTCTTGTGGGAGTCTGGGTTCAGCTATGATTTTCAGTACCTAGGTGGCTCAAAGGTACTCATCAAAATCAAAACCAGGCCTATGCATGAATTTAAAATTACTCCATAGGCTCAGACATAAAACATTTATGAAGATTTGAAGCAGTACCTGACATCTATGAGGAGGAACGGCAGTCTGTGAACTAAGAACCCGTTGTCCAGTTTGTTCCTTTGGGTCAACATATTGTGTGTGTATATATGTGTGTATATATATATATATTTAAAATTAAATATATGTACAAATTTGAAATTAAATAATACAATCATCTTTTTTTAACAAGCGCTCTGTTCTTATAACTACTTTTCTATCTACTTGCTTATTTCAGCTGTGGTCAGAGTTTTCTTCCCAACCCAGTGTGTGTTGCTATACGGCATTGTGCTAATTAGAACTCTCTGCACTCAAAGAAGTAATATCTGCCAGGTATTGAAGACCTACTGTGTGTTAGAACCTTAGCCAGATGTTTCTAGGCACACCATTTCATTGACTCTTCAGCTTAGCTGTGATGTAAGGATGGTTGTTACCAATTTTAAATTAAACCTTTTACTTTGTAATAATTACAGATGCATATGCAGTTGGAAGGAATAATACAAGAAAATCCCAGGTACTCTTTCCTCAGTTTCCCCCAATGATAACATCTTGCAAAACTACAGTATAATATCATACTCAGGGTTGACATTGATGGAATCCACAAATCTTCTCCAGATTTTCCCAGTTTCTTTGCACTGTGTGTGTGTGTGTGTGTGTGTGTGTATTTACTTTTATGTGGTTTTATCACAGGCCTAGACTGATGCATTCACCTTCACACTCAAGATGAAGATGGATTCCATCACCTCCAGGATCCCTTCTGCTGCCCTTTTGAATCATGTCTACTCCTTTCCTTCCCACATTGTACCTCCTGGCAACCACGAATTTGTTCTCCATTTCTACAGTTTTGTCATCTTGAGAATGTTATTGTATTAGGCAGAGTTCTCCAGAGAAATAGAACCGATGGGATCTAGGGGATGCGTGCATACACACCTACCACACTACTTGTGCAGGTACATGCACACACACGAAGAGATTTATTATAAGGCATTGGTTGGCATGTCAGCAAGCAGGAGGCCAGCAAAGCCCACAGTGTCATTGCAGGCTGAAAGTCAGCAGGCTCGAGATCCAGAGGAGCTGATGTTTTAGTTTGAGGACGAAGGCGGGAAAGGACCCATGTGCAAGCTCAAGACCATCAGGCAGGAATCCCCTCTTACTCCCAGGAGGGTCAGGGTTTTCATTCTACCCAGGCGCTCCGTTGGCTGGATGAAGCCCACATGCGTTAGGGAGGGTCGTCTGCTTCACCCAGGCTACCAATTCTAATGTCAATGTCATTCAGACACACTCTCACAAAAAGATCCAGAATAATGCTTGACCGAATGTCGGGGCACCCCGTGGCCCAGTCAAATGAAGACACAAAGTTAATCATCACAGTTATACAAGTACAGTCATATATTATGTCAATGTTGGAGACTGTTATGTCTAAACTCTTGCACATTTATCCCCGAGTAACATATTCACATGAAAACCTGGACACAGATGTTCATAGCAGCTTTATTCCTGGTATCCAGGAACCGGAAACAACTTAGATGTCTTTTAATAGGTGAATGATTGTGTCCACTTTATTGACAAGCAATCTGAGGCTTAGACACGCTAAATAGTATGCCCAACTTCCCATAGCTGGAAGGTGACAGAGCCAGAGGGGGCCTTGCTCTAAAGGCCGTGCTCATTTTTCAGGGCGAGGCATCTGTGATCGTGATGTTGGCCTTGATTCCTGGTGAGAACGTGATGTGTCTCCTGAATCGAAAAACTTCAAATGTTATAAAGCATTTGCAAAAGTACCTTGCCCTGAGTCCTTGGTACCTATTAACTAAAGTATTAGGTTAACTGGGATACGTTGTTCTTCACAGGACAAGGTAAAGCTTTCACACCTGGCATCCTTCCTGCTTTCTTTTGGAGCATCTGCCTCTTCAATATCATCCTCATCCTTTTGTGTGTTTAGGATTTTCTTCTCTTCCGAGGTCTGTGCTTTTTATTGGTCCTTGAACCACTCGGGGCAAGGAGTTTTCCTTCCCCATCCCAGCGTGGTTCAGGAGGGACACAGAGCCTGGACTGTGTGAATGTGGACTGAAAGAATGAACAGTGTTTTGTAGTGTATATTCAGTAATGATGCAGTTAGCCACAGGTCCTCCATCACTCACCTATATGCCCCCTGCATGGGAGGCAGGACAGTTGCATCCTTAGGGCCAGCCCTCGGGACAGCCACCTATGGTTAAATCCCACAAGATCCCTGAACCTGTCCGGGTAAGATACCATTCCTCCCTGTGCTCAGTTTCCCCACAGCAAAACCATGTAAGGAAAGAACCTCCCTCGGAGAGGTTTCCATGAAGATGAAAGCGTTTAGCCCAGGGCCTGGCACAGAATGAGATTGGCTATTGTCACTTTTTTACACCAGTGAAGAGGAAGGAAAATTGGTGATGGAGTCAAGGCACAGGGTGACAAATTCTGAAAAGTAGCTTAGGGGATGCAATAAAGTAGTTGAATGAGGCAAGACCCATTCAAGAACTCCAAAACCACAGAGATGATTTTCAGAGGCACACGGAAGGATTCTCAAAATCCCCATTGGAGAGTCATTTGTTATCCCTCTCCTGTTCACAGCGTCTCCAGTAGGCATTTGGGAAAATTCACTGATAAGGATGCCACAGAGAATATGGTATGCACTGGGAGCTAACCATTATGATTCCCCTTCAGTAGTGTCAGGGGAAAGAACAGGACTGGAAGGGGCTCTTTGGTAACGTAGCAAAGATTCAGAGCATGAATAACTTGGGAAGAGGACAGATGAAGTGTCCTTGGCCAGTGTAGCAAGAGTTGCCCTGGAAAGTTCAAACCCAGATGTGAGTTATGCCATAAGCATAATAATGGATGTAATAATAGTTGCCATTAATTGAGGGCTTATTATGTGACAAATTCTTTTTTTAAGATTTTATTTATTTGAGAAAGAGGGTAAGGCACACGATCAGGGACAAGGGGCAGGGGAAGAGGGAAAAGCAGACTTCCCACTGAGCACAGAGCCCAATGCAAGACTCGATCCCAGGACCCTGAGCCCCTGATATCACAACGTGAGCCGAAGGCAGATGCTTAACTGACTGAGCCACCCAGGTACCCCTGCGCTAACCTCATCAAAAGGTTTCCTCGTGGTGCTTACCATTCCACAGACAGGGGCACCTAAAGCTAGATGAGATTAGTGACTAATTGAGTAGTATCCTGTGGGTTTCAAACACCAGACTGTGTGGCTTCAAAGCCTGCACTCTTAATTCTTGTGGTCACTGTGGAGGAGAAGGATGGGTTCTCTGGAGGAGTCACCTCATCCCTGCATCTTGGGAAGGATTATGAACATTTACTTCCAAGTTTGTAGCTACAATTGCTTGGCAGAGAGGCAGCTGGAGTCCTTTCCGTGAGACTGTGCTAATGGCAGGAGGCCTGGGGGTGTGTTCTTAGGCCTCAGGCTGTCCCCCAAACTAGAAGGTGCTGGAGTTTGTGAGAGCTATAGAAGAGGGAACAGTGCCTGTGAATAGAAGCATTAGGAATAAGAATCATAAAAGCTAAAATCACCCAAGGATTTAGAAGACACTTGCTGGAAAAAAAATCACTGTGTCACTTAAGGATGCAAGACAAATGTTCTCAGATGCTCTGCACTTGGGGACAGAATGCTATCTTCTAAACAACTCCACAGAGGTCATTTTACATATAGAAACCATGGGAAGGAGGCATAGCAGCCATCGTTCTGTCTTTTTTTCTGATCCCCTGCTTTCGGCACTAGAAGTGTCCCCATGCATCTCAGGTGGCTGGGCTCAGTCTGATTTATGACCCTCGTTCTGGCTTAATTATTGATCTTCCCCTCTCACTCCCCAGAGGATCCCAGTTTGAAGGATAAATGATATGCTTCCCCTAGGTCACAAGAAGAAGGGTAGAATCACCCCCCAGGTAGGACCTGAGTTTGCCTGGACACAATAAGCACGGGCCCAGGATTGAGACCGTTCACAAATAGGTCAATCCACAAATCTTTCCCCAGAATGGATTTGTGTGGACAATGGGAGAAAGAAGTGTTTTGTGCTTGGTGCCACTCTTTTGTAAAATATATACTTGCAATGGTGACTGCTGAGCGTAAGTCTTCCCAGAGCATGGAGAAGGGTACGTCAGTACACAGAGGAAAGCAGCTGAGAGACTGAGAGTCGACAGAGCGAGAGCAGGATAGAGGGAGAGGACCCTAACATAACCTGTCCCTGAACCTTGGGGACATAACGGCCCCCTCCATCCCTGTGGCCATGCTGGAACCCTAAAGTGTGGTTACATGAGTCAGTAAGTCTGCTTTCATTTTTTTAATTGCTTGAAATTGGATTTCTGCTACTTGCAGCAGAGAAAAACACCCTGAGAAATTTGAAAGGGAACCAACATCTTTCAAGCTCTTGTCGAAGGCAAGCCCTTGTGCTGACAACTTGACATGAATTATGTTATTTAATCTTGGCAAACATCATGCCAGGCAGGGATCATAACTGGAAAACCCAAAGTTCAGACAATGATAACTTGTCAAGGTCAAGCACAGCCAGGAAAGGCCTTGGCCGGAGGTGCTGGATGAAGGCAGAGCCCGTGCCTCCTGATCACACTGTGTGGACCCGTTGGGCTGGTGGGAGGCCACACCACTGCACACTTGATTTCTCTCCTAGAGCTGTGAGTCTCCACCCTGCAGCCTCAAACCTGTACACCTACACCATTATTTTCTTTAGTGATCTCTTTCTCCACGAATAAAGCATGCCTGGTGTTTACCCAAGACTTGACCTTGAACACATCAATGGATACCGTTGATCCTCGGCTACTGTGGAGTACAATGAAAACTTAAACCACATTGCAGTGAACATTGAATTGATGGAAAGGAAAATGACTGGTAAACTGCAAAATACCTTATCTGTTACTTGGGTTTTCATTTTTCTCTTAAATTTGAGTCAATCTTTATGGAACAAATTCTCAACTGACTCTGGGGCAGGCAGATAAATCCACATACCAGGGAGGTTTTCCAGCATGCAGAACCTTTGGTGCTTCAACTCGGAAAATTCCAGAAAAAACAGATGTCTGGTTACCTGCTGGGCACTGACCTATCCCAAGAAATCACCTGCTGTGTTCGTTGCCTATACGTGACTGCCTTCTAAGAAGTTAGGGCTCTTTGATAAGAGGAACTGTACCGGGGCATCTGGGTGTCTCAGTTGGTTAAGTGACTGCCTTCGGCTCAGGTCATGATCCTGGAGACCTGGGATCAAGTCCCACATTGGGCTCCCTGCTCAGTGGGAAGCCTGCTTCTCCCTCTCTCACTCCCCCTGCTTGTGTTCCATCTGGCTGTGTTTCTCTCTGTCAAATAAATAACATCTTAAAAAAAAAAAAAAGAAGAGGAACTGTATCTTATTCAAGTCTGGGTCCATCCCATTCAGCACAGACCTGACATTTGTTGCCTTAATCACTGACTCATGATGACTTAATGAACAAGCTGACAGTTTTGCACATAGGCTACCATACTTCCTTTTGAAGGCACTGGCCCAGAGGAGCTGAGACTTGAGGGAGGGATTCACGGCACACACTGAAATTCAGACACATGGAAGGTACACGGGAAAAGTGCCCCCTTCCTGGAATTTCCCTACACTCAACTTAATTACTGTACCACCTTGGGCAAGTCACATCATTCACCTATTTATTTAATCAATAACTGTCTGTTGGATACCTATGTGCCTAAGCACCGCTTCCTCAGTTTCCTCATTTATAAAGTGGAATAATAACACCTGCCAACAGGATGAGTACAGGTATTCAATGAGGTCACGTTAGTGTAGGACCCAGAGTAGCTATGGAGATGATGACGGTGACAACATCTGCTACGTACCCCTTCCACTCTTGACAAAGCTCCAGTCATGCCCACTGTGTCTTTAATTGCAGAAAAGCCCCTTTATATTTCCTTTTGACATTGCCAGTGGCTCCTGTAGGAGCTCCTACAAAGTGGTGCTTGGGCTTCTAGAACCCACAGTGAGAGAAGGAGGAGACCGGCCTCAAAAGCTCTGGTTTTCAAAATTGCATGGCTCACACGTTGTCACCGTGAGAGGGAGAAGGGAGCCTGCACTTTTCGTAGCCACCTTAACTGACTCTGAAAGATCCAGTCCAGACTTCTGTTCGGATCACATCACATTATCCACCCACTGAAATGGGACGGGACCGACCTGGAGAGGCAGAGGCCTCCACTAGCTAGCAAACTATCAGTTTATATAGCCATCACTCAAGCATTTAGATTCTCAACCAAGACGCAAGGCACAGCCAAGACAGAGGCAGAGCTGTAACTGCCCCGTGGAAGATAAGTACCTGGGGATGACAATGATGACCGTCAATCTACCCTCCACGTGTGAACATCCAGAACCTAAATAAAATGGGTTGCATACCTTTTACGGTAAGGATGAGCTGTTGGGAACAAGGGTCAGTAAGGGTCAGCTTCACCCATTTTTGAAGGCCACATGGTAAACACTGGAACGATTAAAGACATTTTCTCAACCACTGGATGAATACGGTGATCTGAGAATCCCAAGCACTGAATTCTCCACTTGTTCCAAATCCCCTGCTCAATTACAAAGGGATATAGCAACATGAGAAATCCATGCAGTAATAATAAAAAATAGTACTCCTTGGTGAAGAGTGCTATCCAAATTGTACAGTTTGGGAAGGAGGATACCTTGACGAACAGCTTGCCCAAGCAGGGAATGAGATCTAAGTTAAGTGGTTAGGCCAGGAAGAATAACTTCTGAACCACCATTCCAAGGTATAGGATTTTGAACTAGCACAGATCTTCCTGGCATGCTCCAGTTTTAAGGAAAGGCTGTCTGGAGAAAATAATTCAAACTGACCAGGCTACAGGGAGGGAGGCAGTGAGCAGACTCCATCCCACTGCTCATGTAGGAGGGTGCTGCAGGCTGACAGTACTGGGGAACAGGGGTGCCACGGGTGTCCAAGCCCCCCTTCCAGCCGGCATCCACAGCTTGCACCGCAGTAAAAGAAGGGGCGGCCGGTGCCCTGCAAAATCAGAAAAGGCACCTTTGTCAATGAGTAAGCTTCTTCCTTCCTCCTCAGCAAACACTGCCTCTGTTCTGACCCCTGGGTAATTACTCAGCTCGAGTAGCATTTGTGGGAGGGCTGCAGAAGAAATTCTCAGGAAAGCAAAAATTCAACAAGAATATCACCAACATACTCTTTCCTACAGAAAGAGTACAGAGAAGAGCACCTGTCATCATCTAGTGAACCTAGACATAACCTCATTTTGACATTGCCAATGGCTCCCGACCTCAAATAAATTGAGATCTAAAACTCAGCCAGGAAATGATGAAGGGAGTGCCCATGAACGGTGTCACCAGCAGCTGCTGGAGTAACTTCTCCTAGCTGCTCTTTAACATACACGGTGACACCAAAGGGCATGGAAACAGTGTCGTGAGAGCCCAGGAGAGCAGGTGGCAACTGTGTCCAGGAGCTGCCCGCCCATCTGATTTGGATCTTGAGCAGATACATGGGAGGAGCTAACTTTCTGGGTAGCCACTTGTGGATAGCATATTCCAGGCAGGAGAGAGGCCAAGAGACTTCCAAATATTCTGAGTGTGTGTTCTGAGAACACAGAAAATGTCAAGATGAGGACTTACACTTGGGCTGGAATTTGAATGTCATTTGACTTCCTGAAACTCCCCACAGATGTGAGTAAAGGGACTTAAAAACAGACACAAACCCACAGGAACAGAGAGACTGGGTGAGAAGACAAGAGGAACAACATGGTTTGAAGGTGGAGAGTCAAGATATGACCAAACTAGCAGAAGAGAGCTGAACACCATGCTGATAGTGGGGAACCCCTAAGGGCAACGTCAGCCACACTGCAGGACCTCAGGGACTTGGTGTCTAGAAGAACGGGTGCAGGGGGGACTGAAAGCAGAACTGTAGCTATCATTTTGCATACAAAGGAGCTAAACTTGGACTCCTGACCTGCCCGTGCTGACAGACATGTGACTCCCGTGTTCATCCTTGCAGGAGGCTGAGGTTTTATTTCCTGCTGGGGTCGAGACCTCACTGGATTCTGGGATTCCAGACACAGCTAGGGTCAGGGAATTAAATGATCACGGGAATTAGAGGACCATTTACATACCCAATGACCAATGATACCCCTCTACTAGCCAGCCACCTTTCCCATCTCAGGACTAAGAATACTGTCATCCACCCTATATAAATTCCAAGTAAGAAATGGAGGATTAATTCTGGGGAAATGGTCTAGCATAAGAGAAAAGACCCACAGGAAAGTACAGTTGTGGGAAGCTGCCCCCTGATGAATTAACTTGGCCAAATAATCATGTCAAATGAAGCCCACCTATGAACCATCAGCTAGTCCTGTCCATATACACAAGGCTCCTAAATCCTCTTTCTAGGGCCTCACTCCGTAATGTGAATGAATTTTCTAGTCTCTAGATGTTTGAGCGATTCAAGAGAGAAACCGAACGGACCAGCTAACCAACCAACCAACAGCAAACAAAAAGCCAACTAAGAGTGAGAAGCAGAGGGGAGCATTTTTGGGGGGAAAGCCAAAATATACTCAGCAAAACAAAAGAGTGAGCATTTGCAAAACAAGAAGAGAAGGTTATAAAGCATGAATGTTCAGAGAAAAACAGAATTTTTTCGAAATTAAAAATCATGACAGAAGAGATTAAAATGTCACAGGAAGGCTCAGGAAGATAAAGTGAAAGACCAGTCTCAGAATATAGAACAAGTAGAAAAGGAGATAGAAAAAAAAAAAAAAAAGAAGGAAGATAATTAGTTAAAAACTTATAGAATCAGTCTGGGGGAGGCCAATATTTAAAAAAAGGAGAGGATATTCAGAATAAAGAAAATGAAGAGCGGAGAGGAAGAAGTTACAGTAGAAATGATACAAGAAAAATTCCTAAAACTAGATTCAAGTTGATAGCACCCACTAAATATGTAGCATAAAAACGCAAACCAGGACAAATCACTTCTTAGAAAAGTTCAGACTACTGGAAAAAAATAAAACCTCAACGATGGAGGCAGAGTAGGTGAAATGCATTGGTTATCTCCAGAGGATCAGAAATGAGAATGGAACCAGACTCTAGATAGCACATGAAACGTAGAGCAGTGCCCTTGAACTCTCTAGGGAAGTGGGGTCTATTCCGCAATCTTATACTTGTTCCCGAACGCAGTATGAAGGTAGGAGGACAAAACCCTAAACCCGTGCATACTTTTCCAAGGATTTACTGGAAGGTGTGCTCTGCTCAAATAAGAGAAAAACTGAGACAGAGGAAGACATGAGATCCAGAAAAAGAAGAGGAGAAAGGGAGATCCCATGAGAGTGGTGACAGGAGAACCTAGGACCAAGAGAGCTAAGAGGACTAGACAGACAGCAGCGGACTTGGGGAGGGAGCAGGAGGAAGGGCCTCTCAGAGAGATGGCTCCATGGGAAATGGAAGCTGATAAGATCCCTGATGTGCTTGAATATATTGAGGGGAGGGTGCCTGGGTGGCTCAGTTGGTTAAGCCACTGCCTTCGGCTCAGGTCATGATCCCAGACTCCTGGGATTGAGTCCCACATCGGGCTCCATGGGGAGTCTGCTTCTCCCTCTGACCTTTTCTTCTCTCATTCTCTCTGTCACTCTCTCTCTCTCAAATAAATAAATAAAATCTTTAAAAACATATTGAGGGGAGATTGACACTTCCATTAGAGAGTTTTCATATGAGTTAATGATAGGCATTATATAAAAACAAAGCACATGAAAAAAATGAGACAATTCCAGAGACATCAAATAGGGAGGAAAGAAATACAATCACATGAGGCTCCACTGTGAATAATATTTATTTGGGCATAATAATGTATGCATGGAATATTTGCCCTAACTGAACTGTTCATCAGGAAGATGTGGGGAGAGAAGGCATATGTTGCAGTGAAGGGTGTGTAAGGGAACTAAATCCTTCTCATCATCCATTGGAAGAAGTCCAGGGACAAGGAATAGTAGCAGAAATGCGTTGCCCAGAGCCTGGAGGTAAGTGCCAGAAGAAAGAGCTAACAGTGTTCTTCCATCTTTCCCTGGGGAAGCAGAAATTTGGAGTAAAAGGGGAAAACTGTTCACAGTTCTTCTGTTTCTTATTTTATTTATTTTTTTAATGTGCCATAAACTTCGTGGTGCTATTTGGTCAGTTGCATTATGCACAGTAATAATTTTGGTGAAAATAAAAAGTAAGCATTTTCATTTATTTTTAACTTTACTGGAATATGGATTATATGCCCAAACCTCCACGTGTCGATTATACAACTTGATGAATGTGGACACAGGAAGTACGTTTGGTGTGGCTCGACCTCAGGCTGGAGTGAGCAGAGGCATAAGGTTTTGGAAACAAATGAGAGATTGCCTGCTGTTGGCCAGGCCATGAGGATCGGCTTTGATCTGTCCCTGTGCTACCACGACTTCTTCATGATTCCAAATGATCTAGCTGAAATGGAGTGAAACAGTTGAGATGGATGGAAAATAGCACACACAGCCGCTGATGTTGGGTACCTTCCCCATCAGCGAACCTTTATGATTTCATGAATTGTGGCAGTGACACAGGACTGCTGCTCAGGGGAAAAATTCAAGTAATACAGAAACTAGAGTGAATGTCCCCTGTCTGCTCCTCTGGACCCCCACTGTCCTCCCCAGATGTTAGTTAACAATTTAGTGTCTAACATTCCTTCCTCCCTTTCTCTCTTCCTCTCCTTCCCTCTCTCCTTCTTCTGAGTCAAATGCCTTTATTTGGAATGCACAGATTCTGTGCTCCCAATGTTCTCAGTTTTAAGAAACACACTAAGTAAGGATGTGGAGATAGAAGCCAAAGGGGTGAAAGAAGAGGGAGGTGAAAAGATGTTCGTGAGGCTAACTCTGGCCTTCCCACAGCAGGACCAGGGACCCGGCTGGGGCTGGATTGTTTAGATGTAGCAAAACTCGGATTCCATGTCAGTGGCAGAGAAGAAGTGGCACAGACATTCCTCGTTCCTGGGGCTGGCACTGGAAGCGGGGAAACCGTTTCCATGGAGACTGGGACACAAGAGATGCTCTCTGAAATTGCTCCTTGGGGCCCAGTGACAAATAGAAACATTAGCGTGCAGAAGCCTAAATATAGCTACATTCAGGGTGATTCATCAGGCCCGAAACTTGGCTGGGACTTGGCTTTGGAAGAAATGCACCGAGCAGGATCCAATGGTGTTTTTAATATTTTACAGTGTTTATGCCACTATCAGAGGAAGTATCTAATGGAAAATACAGAAAGATAGGGGCCACTTGGTTTTATCCTCTTGCACAAGTCCCCATCAGAGAGCTGCCTGGGGATGGAGGGTCCAACAGAGATTTTTCTTTTTTCAATCAGAAAGTCCCTTTACTACAGAGCTCCCCATTAGGAGCACCCAATACAAAAATATTTTCTCCTCTCAGAGAGGGAGACTATTGCCTATAATTAGAAGAAAAGTATGGCTGCTCCCTTCTCTCTCTGCCAGGATTCCTGGAGACTGTAAATTCTCGTATGCATTTTACACAGGAAATTCCGCTCTGTCTCAGCTCCTGCCCCCACGCTGCACCTGCAAACTTGTACTCCATCATGGTATGGTCAATTCACAGAACAGCCGGGGTCCCACCAGCACCTTTCTAAATTCATTCATTTAGCAAATATTCACTATGCCACTACCACATTCCAGGCAGGACACAGCTAGATACAGAGGAAAATAAGATAGCAAAGGTCTCCCCAGAGGCTTCTGTACCAGTGGATGACCATCAGTCATCTGTCTGATTTGCAATTTCAGATTGTAATAAATATTACAGAGGAAATAAAACAAGGCAGTACTAGACTGGGGAGAAAGCATTGGGGCTAGAAGATCAGGGGAGGTCTCTTTGAAGATATGACCTCGGAAGTGAGACCTAAGGACAAGCAGCCAAAGGGAAGTGCTCTTTAGGTAGAGGGAATGGCAAGTATGGAGGTTCAGAGGCTGAACTGTGTTTGATGAGCAAGCAGAGTGGGAGATGAGGCCAGAGAGATAGGCAGACATCAGGTTACTAGGGCCTTGTAGGTTGTTCTAAGAAGTTTAATAATACTCCTCAGAGGGACAGTAAGCAATCACTTTCTGCTATTGGGTCATGGCAACTCCCAGTCAATAATCTGCCCAATATCTGTATGAGAGATTTCTCCAAGCATTGTGCTTTTACTGTTCACACACTGTACCTCTTATAAGACAATAGAATTCCTTCTTTTTTGCTGAGGGGATGGGGGGTTGCCAAGAAGGTCATCTCCAGCCTGATCTTACCTTCCCTCTTATTTTCCTATCATTTTAGTTCTTTAACATTTTCCATCCCACTGCACTCTGAGCCTTGTTAAAACCCATCTCAGGCATTTCAGAATAAGGGGCATAGATGGATAAGCACAAATCTGATTCCTCTTCCCACACGACTGACCTTCCTCTTGGCCTATGGTAACATTTCTAAAAGGCTTTTGTCTTCAGAGTTCACTGAGGTAAGTTGTGTTATGACTCTGATGGGCCCTGGGCATTTTTGCCCTTAGCATCTCTTCCTTCTTAAAAATAATATCAAAAATGGCATTTTATGACTGTATTGGCATAAAAAATATATTAGTATCATATATTGAAACATTTTATTCAGCCCCAAAGTTCATTTTTTCCTCTTTTGATTAAATGACAACACTTCCATGAATCCACTGTGTCTACTGGATAAGCCTGCCCTTCCAGAAGTGAAAATGGACAATAACACTGAATGACCTCCTGTCAGGTGGGGAGAAGCTATTTTTTCAGTTATCCGAGGGGCCCTTTGCTATGCTGGGTGGGATGGAGGCATGGAGAGATCACTAGGCTGGGAGTTAAGGGGCCCAGGCTGTTACCTTTGCCACCAAGTGGCTGGGTTGGTTGGAAGTCATTGATGCATGGAGGACTTCAGACAAGTTATCTGTTAAATTTGGTGGGGGAAAGGTTGGCAGGGAAGAAGGGAGTCCTTAGAATAGGCCAGGGTCTTAAAGAGTAAATGTCAATTTCTTCCCCAGGGGATGTGGTCTCTAGGATCCCCTTTCTACAGTGTTGATGATGATGGTGATGATAGTGATGATGGTGATGATGATGTTGGTGATGATGGTGGTGATGATGATGGTGATGGTGATGATGGTGATGGTGATGATGGTGATGATGATGATAGTGATTATGGTGATGATGGCAATGATGATGATGATGATGATGGTGATGGTGATGATGGTGATGATGATGATAGTGATTATGGTGATGATGGCAATGATGATGATGATGATGGTGATGGTGATGATGGTGATGATGATGATGGTGATGATGATGGTGATGGTGATGATGGTGGTGGTGATGATGATGATTGTGATGGTGATGGTCATGATGATGATGACGATGATGGTGGTGATGGTGATAACGATGGTGATGATGATGATGATGATGATGGTAATGATGGTGATGATGATGATGCTGATGATGATGGTAATGATAGTGATGATGGAGATGATGATGATAATGGTGATAATGATGATGATGATGATGATGATGATGATGGTGATGATGATGATGATGATGGTGATGATGATGATGATGATGGTGATGATGGTGATGATGATGGTGATGATGATGATGATGATGATGATGATG
>PITA01012756.1:0-12981 GCA_004023965.1 Spilogale gracilis | reverse complement strand
CATGACCTCAGTCTCCTCTTTGGTGCAATGTTGGCTGGTTTATTGTACAAGCTGTCTCAACAGGGTACAAGCACGAGGAAGCTCAACTGCTTCCCTCCACTGCTCTCTTGACTGATTCATCTCTGCCTCTGGATGAATGTCTGTTGGGGTCCATGACTTTCCTGTCACTCTCCACTAATAAACAGTCTCTTGATCCAGGTTTTAAAAATTCTGGTCTAGGCTAATATCAGAACTTCAAACTTTTCACTGGACCCCCTCCATGGGGACCCTCATCTGGCCTGTGTGGAATTCTCCCATTTTTCCCCATGCCAAGGATAGTGTCCACTCCCCACAAGATCCTCTACCTTGCCCTCTTGGGGGGCTGGCTAGTCCCCCACTTTTAGACTTTCCAGGTTAGTGTTAAAACAGGTCCTTATAGCCCTGAAAACCAAAGGAACACAAAACAACAAACTGGTGAAATCATCCTCTCACCTGATGCTACTTGAATTGAGATGAGGGGCCATGGTGGCACAGAGTGGGGGGGCAACAGCACAGCATTCTGACCTCTCCTTCTATAGAAGTCTATATACAGGCTTCTTCAACTTCCCAGATCTTTTCTTTTATACTCTAGAGATGAGTGATGAATTACGTGCCATGATATGTTAATAAGTCCTGCAAGGGCTCAAGCACTTGGCTTAAGGATGCTGGATTCCTAGCATCTACTCTCCGATTTCCTACATTCAGGTCTCTGCTGAATTCCAAGGCAGCAAGAAAATCTCACCCAATTTCCTGGTTCATTCACATCAGCTTTATGAGTTGACTCAAAGTTTCTCACTGTGACTCAGGGACTGCTATTGTTTCCATTTGATAGATACAGAAACTGAGGCTAAAGGTCTCTGTCCAGAAAGGGTGGATATAAGTCTGTCATACCCTAGCACCCATGCTCCTTGTCACTATGCCACACCGCTTCTCATGCTGAGGGTGACTCATGTCATTCCATCCTGGCACTGGCAGGAGTAAAGGGGGTTTTTCAGACAATATATTTAATCCACTCCTAGAAAAACAATGTTTGCACTTATGCAGTGGACAACTAGCCCCGTGAATGACCCCTGGCCCTATGCTCCTTCTGCTCTGGGGCCCTGAAATCAGGGCCTTACGGGAAAGAGTTCATCAGTCACTAGCCCAGGTCAGACCAGTGCCCATGTCACACCCATCCACGTTTTCTCATGGACCAGTGGTCTGAAGAAAAACAAATTCAGACCCATATTTCCAAGATCACATGGGACAATTTTCCACTCTGTCTTAGGTGGTCACTATTCCCAGGGATGAACAAATCGATTCTTTGCAGGAAAAACAAACCAGGGCACCTGAGTGGCTCGGTAGGTTAAAGCCTCTGCTTTCAGCTCAAGTCATGATCTCAGGGTCCTGGGATCGAGGCCCGCATCGGGCTCTCTGCTCAGCAGGGAGCCTGCTACTTCCTCTCTCTCTGCCTGCCTCTCTGCCTACTTGTGGTCTTTCTTTCAGTGAAAAATAAATAAAATCTTTTTAAAAAAAGAAAAAAAGAAAAACAAACCAGCAAATAACAATTTCAGTTATTACTAACTGCATTTTCAGAATAAGGACTATCAAGTTCATGGGAACATGGCCTGAGTATTCTCAGAGTCATGGTTTTACAAGCCAAGTCCCAGGCTTTTGAAACTCCAGTCTTTTCTCTCAAGAGTCAAGAAATGACTTACTTTGAGCTATACTTTACCATCCCTCTTGAGTCAGAGAAAAGGCCTCCATTATACATTGTTAGCATTTCAGGATGATATCCTACCATGAAAAGTTTCCCAAAATACACAAGATTTTTTTTCATTATATTTTTACCAATCAAAACAGCTTAACAAGTGAGAGCCTACAATATTTACATATAATAATTTTTTAAAAAATCTTCAATTTTGGAAAGGTTGAAAATCTGTTTTATTATTATTTAAGATTTACTTATTTATTTAGGAGAGGCAGAGGGAGAGGGAGGGAGAGAATCTCAGGCAGACTCCCCACTGAGCATAGAACAAGGCTCAGCCTCACCACCCTGAGATCATGACAAAGCTGAAACCCAGAGACAGACGCTTAACCTACTGAGCCACCCAGGTGCCTCCGGAAATCTGTTTTAAAGTGCTTTGCACATTATTATTTAATTATGATTCTTTCAAATATAGCAACAGGGCCATGCAAGGGTGCTTTGGGACAGAACCCCCTCCTCCTTCAGCAGAGTAGACATCCCAAACCATTAGTTCTAATGTTGCCAGATTTAGCAAGTGAACATTCAGGACACCCAGTTAAAACTGAGTTTTTATAAACAACAAACAATTTTTATTTTTAGTGTTAAGTATGTTTTGTGCAATGCTTGAGGTATCTGGCCACTCCCATTAGGGTCCAAAGGGGACACGGGAAAGGCACCCGGGATCCAGCCTGCCACGCACAGCTGGGGCTTGGCATTCTTCTCTTCAGTGTAAAAACTGGACAAGAACAGTACACGAGCATTGTCCAAACCAGCAAGTCCCAAACACCCCTGTCTCCCCATTAATGGCGGCCACTTCTTTACCAATGATGGCCCCTGCCTCACTCGGGTCTGCCCTCCCTGAAGAGAAGATTTATTGAGATGCCGGCCGTAGACACCACCTCCTCACAGCACCCAATTCTGGGCAAAGCTTCGCTTCCTTAAACTCTTCCTCAAATCTCCTAACACAAGCCTAAACCTTTTAATCAATCGTTTCTTTCTTTTTTTTTCTTTCTTTTTTCCTTCCTTCCTTTCTTTCTTCCTTTCTGAGATTTTATTTTTTTATTTGAGAGAGCGAGAGAGAGCACACAAGCAGGGGAGAGGCAGAGGGAGAGAGAGAAGCAGGCTCACTGCTGAGCAGGGAGCCCAATGCAGGGCTCGATCCCAGGACCCTGGGACCATGACCTGAGCTGAAGGCAGATTCTTAACCGACTGAGCCACCCAGGCGCCCCTTAATCAGTCATTTCTAACTTCCTTCTACTAAGATGCCCATGTGTCCTTAAGGTATACATTCTCCCTCGCTTCTCCTGTAAGAAACCCCAAGTGCTTCACTCCAGGTATATTCCTGCTGCTCTCTGGCTTCAAGATGCACCCACTGGGACATAAGGGGAGGGTGGGGAGGTGTGGCTGTGTTGCTCCCACAGTTACCTGGCTGATGCTGTGAATACCGAAGCCCTTCCGTACCTACCTGCCGGCTGGCGCCCCTCCGCCTGGACCTTGGCGGTGGAGCATTCTTAGCTTCCTCTTCCAGCTCATTAGCTCTTTGGGCAACTTGATCCTACTTGATGTCTCTACGTAGTTCTGTTGTGGGCTTCCAATCTCCTGGAAATAACCAGAGAAATGCTACAATGGAAAGATTCTTAGTGAGTGGAGATGCCAACCAAACTTAACAATGACAAATCAACAACACCAGAATGGCTCGTTTAGCTGGAGGGCAAAGTGGGTGAAGAAGAGGCGATGTGGATGGTGGGTGGTTCATGATGTCAGCCTTGCTTCCGCCATCTGAATGTCTGGTCTCCAGACCATAAGGACTGTCTGCTGTCAGATCTCAATTCACTGTAACATGGTCTTCTAGAATCCCCGGAAATTGAACTATTCTAGATGCTCTGGCTAACTACCTAATCACTATTTTTTTAAAAGAACATTTTATTATGTTAACCAAGCCTCTACTCTGCAATTAACTCTAATTACACAAGCAATTAAATCAGGAGTAAGATTATTTTGCAGTTTAAAGCTATTTATGCTGACACTGGGGTTTTTCTCTATCTAATTAATTCTTATTTCTTGGTTATAATTGTTATTTAATTAACAGACTTTCTGACTTTACCCGTATTTTTTTTTTTTAAGCAATTGTCTGTCCTCATACTCACACACCCGAGCACATCATGTCTGTTCTGCTCAAACGTCCCAAAGGGGGAACAGAAGACTTGGCCAATTCTGTCAAGCTCCTTGGAAGTGAAACGTGGCTTGATCAATTTGTCACTCAAAGGTAAGGAAGAAATCATTCCAACATGTGGAGTAATATAATCTATAGCTTATTAAGGACTCTGATTAATGGCCTTAATTGTTAGTATGAAATCTGGGGTCCTCGGTGGGGAGGCTCAAGGCCCTAGAACTACCTTCTGTGTTTGAGACTATCCCAGTGGGGACTGTTAGTACACCACATTGAGTTCACGAAGGCTGCCTCAATTTGTTTCTGGCTAGGGTCACACCAATTTAGGGCAAATTTATCAAAAATGATAAGCAGTTGACTCAGGCCAATAAAAAACTCTGATTGGATGTTGATAAAGTCATAGGACCCAGTGCTCATAAGAGGGCTCAGGTTTGAAGAGATAGGACCTATCAATGAAGACAAATTTAGTAAGTGTTCCTTGGAGATGAGAGCCAGGTGGTGACATCTTTTAATTAAGGATTTCTGTGACTCTGGATGCAAAAAACAAACAAACAAACAAAAAACCCAGACGTATCAATGTCTAGACCCATGGAGTATTTGAAGTGCCCCCAACCTGTCTTTAACTTGTGTTCAGGTGGAGCACCCTCATCCTCACACACGCCCCTCCCCACCCCACTGCCATGGCTGCGGTGGCCCTTCCTGAGAATATATACCTTCTCCCTGCCCTTCTCAGCCCTGACATTTTTCTAGATATCTGGACATTTGTGGGAGTGGAAGCAATTGTGAGAATGGATGGGACCCACCCTCCTTCAACAACCAGACACATCTGTCCCAGTCCTGCATGACAGGCAGGAAAAACTCAGAAATATCCCTTTCCTTGCAGCCTGGCCACCACCCTCCTGCCTCAGAGATGTAAAAAAGCTCTGAGAATTGACAAAAGGTCTGATCTTTTTGAGTATGACCCTGTCGTATGGAGCTCTCAGTGCCTTACACATGACAAAAAGCCAATTTAGTGGGTTGAAGACAGAGAAGGAAGCACTAACATGGTTGGAAGGGGACCATCCCTGTCCTCATGGCTGCTCTCACCTCCTCCCCTCCAAATCCCTGCACATGCACACCCAGCTCATTTTATCCTCTAGCAAACCTGCCTGAGTGCCCACCTACAGCTTCATGGCTCTGTGCACGCTTCATCTCAGGGAGTTACATATTAGTGATTTCTCCTAGAATATGGCTCCATTGCAGACTCTCTATCCCCACCCACTTCATGTCACCCCTCCTTTTATAAAGCAAAGGATACCGTAGGTTTTGGGAACTATTTCCATCAAGATGGTCACTCCAAAGAATAGCCTCAGCTGGGCTCAGTGATGGGGATTTTCATGGCCCTCCTCATCAGCCCCCTCTTCTGTCCTTCAGGACAGAATAAGTTTCTTACTGAACCCCTCTCTTTCAAAGCTATATGTAGGGTTCTCAGCATAGTTCTCCTTAAAACCCAGATAAGAGAAGGTCTGCCACTGACTGATCTCAATTATGGCCACCATGTAGCAGCCCTAAAAGTTAGAGTTTCTTTACCTAAAAATGTCTTTATTGCACCTTCATTTTGAAAGCTATTTTAATTTGGATACAGTATTCTGGGTTAACTGATTATTTCTTTTGGTATTTTAAGATGCTATCCAGCTGTCTTCTGTCTTCTGTGGCTTCTAAGTAGATGACCACCATCATTCATTTGCTGTTCTCCTATTTGTAATATCTTTTTTCCTTTAAATGATTTTTTACAATTTTCCCTTTATCTTTTGCCTTTAGCCATTTGACATGGCAAGAATTGGGGTGCTTTTATATGTTGTTATGTTTACTCAGGTTTATTGAGACTTTGGGATCTGTAGGTTCATGTTCTCACCAAATTTGGAAATTGGTAACTTGGGAATCTTCTTGCAATATTTTTTCTATGTACTGTCTCTTCTGCCTGTCCTCTGGGTGTCCAGTTACTCCTTTGTCAGATCATTTGATATTGTCCTGTAGGTCACTGGAACTTTGTTCATCCATTTTTCAGTCTTTCCACTCTCACCCGTGTATGTTAATTCCAACACCTGGGCCATCTCAGGGCCTGTTTCTATTGACTAATTTTTTTCATGATATTGGGTCACAGGTTCCTTCCTCTTTGCTTGCCTAAGAAATTTTTATTGTTTTCTGGCCATTTGGTTGATACATTATTGGGGGTCTGGGTTGTATTACCCAAGAGTCTGGGTGTATTACCCTTTTTTAAAGGATGGGTGATTTTCTTGGCATGCAGTTGAAATACTTGCAGATGCCTGTGATTCTGTCGAGGTGCTTTTACTCTCTGACTTTGTCTGTAGTCCTAGGCTGTTGTCCTTCCTTTAAGACCTGGTCTTGGGGGCCTGGGTGGCTCAGTCGTTAAGCATCTGCCTTCAGCTCAGGTCATGATCCTGGAATCCCTGGATTAGATCCTGCATTGAGCTCCCTGCTCTGCAGGAAACCTGCTTCTCCCTCTCTCACTCCCCTTGCTTGTGTTCCCTCTCTAGCTATGTTTCTTTCTGTCAAACAAATAAGATCTTAAAAAAAAAAAGACCTGGTCTTTACTTCTAAGTCGGTTTCTGTCTTAGGGTCTCCTTTCTGATAAGCCAAGTGGACTCCTGCCTATGCACGTGCAGTCTAGTCCTTGCCTGGGGGAACCCCCATGCAGACTTTTGGGGCCCTTCCTTTGCCTGTCTTCCCCTCCTCTGATACCCTGGTCTGCAAGCTCAGGTCACTTAGTAACACTGAGCTCTGATCTCTACCAACTCAGTTTAGGGAGATTGCTTTGCTCTTCTGATCCACCACCATGCACAGTGGCCCAGAGAGTGATCCAAGGCAAAAAGCCAAGACAAAAATGAAAGTATCTGGCATGTTTTCCTTTTTCCAAGGATCACAGTCTTGTACTGAGTATTGTCTAATGCCTAAAATCAGTCACCTCATGTGCTTTCTACAATTTTATGCTTGTTATGCTTGCTAGTGGCAGGAAGTCAAAACCAGAGTATGAGTCTCTCTGTCGTGGCCAGAAATGGAAAGTTCCTCCTTGCTCTTCTTGATTTCATATCCAATCAGTCATAAAATCTGTAAGTTATTAGTGTTGTATGACAATATTTCTCGTTTTCCACCTTTAGGGCACAAGGTAGGAACATACCTTCCTATCCGCTTGAGTCAGTGATGGCTACCATTCCTTTGTCGAAGTTAAATTGAAGTAAGTAAAAGTGACCTGTGTCTTTTCTAGGTTGAAGCATTTAAAACCAGTGTGCATTCCTCCATATTCCTGTCTCTGTGACTGGTTATATGTCACATAGTAGAAATGCTATCAGCCTGTGTCTCTAAATGAATATGATGCTGAGCAGAATCCCCTAAACACCTGAGATGGACTATGGTATAAGAGCTTAACTTAATCTTTGTGTTTTTTTTTTTTTTAAGCTACTGGGATTTGGAGGATTGTTTGTCACTGCAGCAAAAACTACCCTACTCTAACTAATAAAAAGTCCCATCATTTCTACTTCCCAAATTTCTCTCAACACATCTCTTCCACTTCAACCCCACTTAACCCTCATCACCTCCCACCTACACTTCCTTCAGTGCCTCTACCTCCTTCCCATCTTCAGAAGGCCTTCAGTGACAGTTCTTAAACAAATGCTGTCAGTATTATCCCCTTCTAATTACAGATCCAGGATGTCTCCCCACTTTGCTCAAAATGACACTTCTTCCCTGGCATCAAGAGTCATCACAATCCATCAACACACCATTTCAATCTTAGGTCCAGCACACCCACATATGCTCTGCCTCGGTCACGTGACTAACTGTTTCTTTCTCAAACATGAGTGCCCTTCCCTTTCACCTCACTGCACTTTGGGGCACACTATTCCTAGTGCCAGGAACGCTGTTTCTTCTACTTTTCTGCCTGGCAAATTTGTGTTTCCAGTTCCAGCTCACATATCATATTATACACTGTGAGGTTCTCCTTCTCCTTCACCCCTCCCCCGGCTTGTGAGATTTGTCTACCAATCCTTCCTCCTCCTTTACTGCTCTTCATTTTTTAAGATCTCAGAAAGTATTACTGGATGTGGTGGCTGAGCAGGATCCTCATGTGCATTGCATTTGGCCTGCACACTAATTCTTTTTAAAGGCAGAATTATTTGGCAAAATGTCAGGATTAGGAAATTTCATACACATAAAACTACATTTGGGTTGTTCTTTAGAAATCAGAAGATCCAGCATCCTGGGCTGCTTTATGGTTAGGCAACAATCAGGTATAGCCAAGTTCGTTTTCTCCTCTCAGATAGGGAGACTGCACTGTGATTTGCTGGTCATCCCAGCAGCCAACCTGTGCAGTTCCTCTGGGAGCTAGGTTAGCAACTCCTGACATCTAATGACCTGTTCATGTGCCTGTCTTCTATTCCACCTGGTTGTTAACCCCTACAAAGAGGAATTGTGTTTTATTCATGCCTGAACCCTTTTGGATCTATTACAGTAAATTATGTTTAGTTGGTACGTGTGTGCATGCACACACACACACACACACACACACACACACACCATAGGCAAGGGTAATCACTGTCTTCCTGGAGTACCTTCTTTAAAAGTGGGTCATCCCCCATCATTTTGATATGTGGACATAACTGTTAAATCTCTGACGAGCAAATATTATAGAGAAGGCAAAGTAAAAGCCAAACCAGAAAATGTTGAGAGAGGACTCTCCCAGAGTATTGCCATTTTGTCTCTTATTTATCTGGCAGCCAATGTTACAGATGGCGATCCAGGTTCTGAGGCTCATCCTAATGGCATAATACCTCCATCTCTCCATGTGTCTGTCTTTCTGTTTACCTCTGCACATAGCTACCTACCCTCCTGGGCACATCCATGCACATACATACCCGACCCTCTCTCCTCTCCCCAAATCAGCTTTTGCCTGGCTTTGCATGTCATCTGAGGCTATTTGCTCAGTGGAGAAGGAAGGTGAAAGACAGTCGATGAGCCAAGCTAGTGTTTAATCTTTCTGGCACACAAAATAGAGAGAAGAAACTAAAAACAACCTTCACACACTTAAACACTGAGTCTAGACTATCTGAGGAAGTCATTTGGGATATTAGGCACTTGGGTGACAGAATCCAACACATCAACTTGTACGCCATGCTATTAATGTTGGTACTTCTTGGTTGTTATTCAAGTTCACTTTAAATAACATCAGACTTTTTTTTTTTAATTACTCACTTTTGCCTGTCTGGATTTGAAGTAATGGAGAAAAATGAGACAGCAGGAGTTGGGTTTTTCTTTCTTTCTTTTTTTTACATCTCAGAATGTATTTTTATCTTGCTCCTGGAGCCATTTCCTCCCGGGTGTTGTGTGAAGTGTTACATAATGAAACAAGCATACCATGGCATTTTTCCCTCCTTGGGCTTCAGGGAATACAAGACATTGCAAACAAGACAGATTAAATGTAACCTTGAATTGCCAAAATGGTCTGCTAGATCAGCTAAGGCTCTCAAAAGAGAACAGATATTTAAGGCTTGTAGGTCTCAAAGGCATACTTCTTTTTTTCTTTTTTTTTTTTTTTTATTGTGGTAAAATACACATGACATAAAGTTTACCATCTTAGCCATATTTAAGTGCCCAGTTCAAGGGCATTAAGTCTATTCATTTTGTGCAATCATCACGGCCATTCATTTCCAGAACTCTTGATCTTCCCAAACTGAAACTCTGTCCCCAGTTAGACAATCCCCCACCACCCCCAGCCCCTGATAACTTCCTTTCTTCTTTCTGTCTCCATGTTTCTGACTGCTCAAGGAACCTCAGAGAAGTGGAATCATACAGTATTGGTCTTTTTGTAGCTGGCTTATTTCAGTCAACATCATGTCCTCCAGGTTCATCCACGATGTAGCAGTTGTCAGAATGTCCTTCCTTTTCAAGCTGAACGAAATTCTTATATATTCAGTATGTATGCGCCATATTTTTCTTATCCCTTCATTTGTCCATAGACACTTGAGTTACTCCCACTTTTTAACAATTGCGAACAATGCTGTTGACTACAGACATTCAGTTATCTCTTGGACGGCCTGCTTTCAATTCTTTCGGGTACACCCCAGAAGAGGAATAGCTAGATCATATAATAATCCTATTTTTAACTTTTTGTGCAATTGCGATAACAGTTCAGCAGCAGCTGCACCAGTTTACTTTCCCACCAACAATGTACAGGCTTCTGCCAGTTTACTTTTCCCACTGCAATGTACAGGGTTCCGGTCTCTCCCCATCTTCACCAACATGCATTCTTTTGTTTTTGTTTTTGATAACAGCCACCGGAATGTGCATGAGATGGTATCTCGTTGATTTGCATTTCCCTAACAATTAGTGATATTGAGCACCTTTTCATGTGCTTCTTGACCATTCCTATATCCTCTTTGGAGAAGGTCTATTCAAGTCTTTGGTCCAAGGCATCCTTTTTGTGATGATATCCCTACTCTGGGGTAGGAGGGTCACAGGAGAAGGGCAGTCGGGTGCACTGGGCACTCGTCATGGCCCAGGTCCTGTGCCAGACTTCAGAGTTCAACGCTAAGCTCATCAGCTGTGAGAGTGGGGGGGACTTGAGACAGGGAGCATCATCAAGGGGAGGTGGCAGAAAGCACTTCAGAGGGGAACACAGTGACAGACGTGGGCAGGATGCCTGCCGAGAAGGAGCATAGGTGGGGTGGAGGACAAGAGTCCAGGAGAGAGGTCAACCCCCTGCGGGGTGAGCTTCAGGATCTAGTTGCTGCAGTGGGTAAGAGCAAAGACTTTCTAGCCCTATGTTAGACCCTGCAGCCCAGCTTACTAGCTCCGTGACTTTGAGCAACTCATTTCACCTTTAGAAGTCTCAGTAGTCGGGGCGCCTGGGTGACTCAGTTGGTTAAGCGACTGCCTTCGGCTTGGGTCATGATCCCGGAGACCTGGGATCGAGTCCTACATCGGGCTCCCTGCTCGGCGGGAAGCCTGCTTCTCCCTCTCTCACTCCCCCTGCTTGTGTTCCCTCTCTGGCTGTGTTTCCCTCTGTCAAATAAATAAAATATTAAAAAAAAAAAAAGAAGTCTCCGTAGTCATCTGTAGAATAGGACTAATAATGCCCACTCCACAGGGTGGCTCGGAGAACTAAAGGGGGCCATGTCAATAGCATGCTTTACAAATGTCAAGTCAACAGCTGATGCCCAGAGAAAGGTAGTTTTCTGAGTGTTTTCCAAAACCCTGCGCTTCTAGGAACCTGACCGAAGTTCAGGTCAGTGAGACTCCAGATGCTCTGTTACGTCCACCATACCCTGTGAGAATCTATAATATCCACGGAAGGCAGTACATGCAGCTCTTTAGTACAAGGTCAATGTTGCTCATGTCAGTGCGGCTGCCCCACATTTTGCCGTCATCCAATGCAGCCTGAAGAATTCCGAGCCCAGTGTATCGGCCTGGAAGGACAATGTTGGGATCAAGGGTTTCGATGTAACCTGAGACAAGGGAGAAGCATAACCTTCCCAAGTGGCTGCTATGTCCCAGGCACTGTATTGGGGCCCCGTGCATGTGATCTCATTATGACTCCCAACCTCCAATAAGGTAAAACATTTACTTCCATTTTACAGGTGAGCAAACTGAGACTTGGACAGGGAACCCTTGTAAAAGGTCAATGGAATGGAGACAGTGGCAACGAGATTTGACTTTGGTTCTGCCTTGATTCTAGAAACACTGATCAGGCTGCCTGGGTGGCTCAGTTGGTTAAGCAACTGACTCTTGATTTCAGCTCAGGTCATGATCTCAGAGTCATAAGATAGATGGAGTCTGCTTGAGATTCTCTCCCTCATCCTCTGCCCCTCCCCACTCTTTCTCTAAAATAAATAAATCTCTAAAAACATAAAACCACTAGTCTTCTCATTAGTCTATTTTATATATTAGACATGTTATAGATATTGGTCTGTTTTGACACTTGTTGTCATGATTAGACTCTAGAGCTCAGTCACATTCATTTTTTCTTCTACTTTCCTCCCATCGTTCTCTTTTAATATCCCTTTCTCACTTAATATGACTTCCTCTCTTATAAGCCTATTTTCCCTGGATCTCCCTCTTCAGCTGGAGGGAGTACCCAGAGGGACTGGCCATTTTGCATTTTCATACACAGTCCCAGAGGGCAGCTCACTCCTCTGCAGCTACACCTGCTACTTACACTGGGCAGGAGATGATTTTTCCTGTTCTGAGGGTCAGGAGCAGCACAAAGCAGCCCTGGGGGAGAAATGACTGGGAGCTTTCAGATTCCCTGGGAGCAGCCAAGGACACAAGGGTTGAGAAGAATGGAAAGGGGGCACCTGAGGGGAGTGCACACCAAGAGCACAGCACACAACATCCCTCTGTCCTGCCCTAGTCTCTAATCAAGCTCCCTTTCCCTAGAGCCGCCGAAGATCTACCATGCTTGTTAATGACCAAGAGTCACAAAGTCAGTTGTCCACAATCTAGGCAAGTGGTGGGGATCAAATGTATCAATATACTTCCACAGCATTATTGCCTCTTTCATTGGCCCTCAAAAGCAAACCTGGCCACTGTTTACTCTCTTTTCAGTTCATTAAAATTTTCATCATGTGTCTTTTCCATGTACTAGATAGAGTTTTAACCATTTATTATTTTTTTCCATAGAGGCTCACTTTATTTGCATATGAAACTCATAAGAATATTTTTAACTTCCACCAAAAAATGTTCTCCAGTCTTTCTCGAAACACATAGCTCCTTTTTTTTCCCCCTCAACAGGTCATTTGTCTCTTCTGGCAGAGACGTAGGAATGGAGAAACAGTCCTCTTCCAAAGGCAAAGCATCGGTACAGGTGATAAATTGTCACTGTGACATGAGCTCTGGGTGAGGGAGACAATAAGGAGTGGTGGGGACTGTGGAGATAGGCCCCACCTGAGGGGGTGTCTGCTCCCAGCTCCAGCTAAAGCCTAGCAGGAGGGAATCCTGGCCCAGTGTGGCCAGATCTTCAGATTTTTCAAGAGAAACCAGGCATTCAGAGTTTCAGGCAAAAATCTCCTGATTA